>PVJN01017010.1:0-41350 GCA_004026805.1 Lasiurus borealis
GCTGGTTGAACTCCTGGTCGAGGGGACAATGTTCATATTAGCCTTTATTATATAAGATATAACACTGAGTTATATTATCACGCGTTCAGAGATCTTAATAATCTGGCCACTCAGTGTATTTTGATAGATTTCAGAGAGGAAGTGAGAGAGAGAGAGAGAGAATGAAATGTCGATGAGAGAGATACATCGATTGGCTGCCTCCGGCGCACCACCATTGGGCATGTGCCCTAACCAGGAATTGAACTGCAACCTGGTTCATAGGTTGCCACTTAACTGGCTGGGCTAGAGCTTTTTATTTTTATAAAAACAGATTGCGTGACAACTTACAATTATAAGATGGAATTAGTAAAATATATTTTAAGATGTTTCTTTAATTCTGCTCCGTTTTCTCGTAAATATTTATTTTTATAGGTGTTCAGCAGAAATTTTTGGTGGTTACCTGCAACTATGAAGCTAGGGAACTTGGAGTGAAGAAACTTATGAGTGTCAGAGATGCAAAAGAGAAGTGTCCACAGCTGGTGTTAGTTAATGGAGAAGACTTGACGCGTTACAGAGAGATATCATATAAGGTTACAGGTACAGCTTATAGGCAATGTTATTTTACCATTAATTTTTACATAGGAGGCCTGTTCATTACATGAGTATTTTAATTTAGGTCTTGCCCACTTTTTGAAATATTTATGAGGATAACTTTATATAAATAACTGACAAAAAATGAAAGTTAAAAGGAGTTTGAAGTCTGTCATTAATGGTGTCATGTAAATATAAGAACAAATGTAAAACAGTATTTAATGGTGAGAAAATGGGAAGTATACTAAAGAAAGCCAAGTATTTTAATTTTAAAGAAAATATATTTTTATTGATTTTAGAGAGGGAGAAATAGAAACATCAATAATGAGAATCCTTGCTGAAACCGGTTTGGCTCAGTAGATAGAGCCTCAGCCTGCAGGCTGGAAAGTCCTGGGTTTGATTCCAGTCAAGGGCATGTACCTTGGTTGAGGGCACATCCCCATTGGGGTTGTGCAGGAGGCGGCTGATCGATGTCTCTCTCATCGATGTTTCTGACTCTCTCTCTCCTTTCCTCTCTGTGAAAAATCAATAAAATATATAAAAAATAATTTCAAAAATATATAAAAAAAATGAGAATCCTTGATTGGCTACCTCCTGCACACCTCCTACTCAAGATCAAGCTGCAACCCAGGCATGTGCCCTGACCTGATTATAGGTCAACTCACAGTCACTGAGCCACTGCAGCCAGGATCAAATATTTTAATTTTTAATTTAAATTAATTATGAGAGATATGCTATCGGCTAATGCATTAATGTTAGATGGGAGAGGCTTCTGTAATGTTTAACATAATTAAAAACTAGCTTTGTATTTATTTGTATTTTTGCTCCTGTTTTTGTTTGTTCATTTAGTATTTGTAGCAGTTTTCAGATGAAAAGGGTTAAATATAACTAAAAGTGCTAACAAACTAACAAGCAAAAATGCTCAAGAAAAATGACAAAAATATTAATGGGCACCTGACATAAAGGGCAAATACATGTCCAGTAATTTCCTGGGAAAAAAAAAATGCTCAGATTCATTATTGGATATGGAAATTTGAATTAGTAAATTAATACTTGCAAAAAAAAAGAAAGAATGTGAGAAAAAGTAGAAACAGTCTTTATAAAAAAGAAATTAAAGTTATATATTATAAAGTTAAAAAGTTACATACTATATTCCTTAACCCAGTGATATAATCAACAATATATATTTTTTAAAAAGAAAAAGAACCCTGACTGGTTTGGCTCAGTGGATAGAGTGTCGGCTTGCGGACTGAAGGGTCTCGGGTTCGATTCCGGTCAAAGGCATGTAGTACCTTGGTTGCAGGCAAGTCCCCCAGTAGGGGGTGTGCAGGAGGTAGCTGATCGATGTTTCTCTCTCATTGATGTTTCTGGCTCTCTATTTTTTCTCCCTTCCTGTGAAAAATCAATAAAATATATAAAAAAAGAAAAGAAATATATAGTCTTTATTAAAAATGTGACACAAAGAAAAAGTCCCAGGTAACTGAGGATTTTATTAAATATATTGTGGAACTGTGAATATGTGAAACTTTTAACAACATATATGAGTAAGCATAAAATAGTTAAATTTATTAGAATTATAACTTGTTACATCTGTGTTCCAATATTATTTAAATTTAGAGTTGTTGGAAGAATTTAGTCCAGTTGTTGAGAGACTTGGATTTGATGAAAATTTTGTGGATCTGACAGAAATGGTTGAGAAGAGACTACAGCAGCTTCCAAGTGATGATCTTTCGGCGCTGACTGTGTCAGGTCATGTATACAATAATCAATGTAAGTGGTTTCTTATTTATTCTATTGAGTATTTTATATTTTTTATTGTTGATTCTATTATAGATGTCCCCATCCCCCACCCTTTGCCTACCTGCATTCACTCTCTGGCCCTCCCTCCCCATCCCTCTGACCATCACCTTATTGTCTGTGTCTGCAGGTTATGCCTGTATCTTCTTTGGCTTAGCGTTCTGTGAGTTAGGTTAATTGACTTTCTGAAGATGTTATGGCTTTTGTTGGAGGTGTAGCCATATTTCAGTCATCTAAGGTGACTAAAATTAGGTGTTTCTCATGTAGCTCAGTGCTCTGTGCACTTTTCATTTATCTGACATGGTCCATGCATTATCATTTTTTAAGTTTCAGACCTCTTAAGTTATAGGAGCTGTCTTGATAATATACTTTTTAGAATGACTTTTTATTCTCTTAAAGCAGCGGTTCTCAACCTGTGGGTCGTGATCCCTTTGGGGGTCGAACGACCCTTTCACAGGGGTCGCCTAAGACCATTGGAAAATGCAGATATTTACATCACGATGCATCACAGTAGCAAAATTTCATGGTTGGGGGTCACCACCACATGAGGAACTGTATGCAAGGGTCGTGGTCTTAGGAAGGTTGAGAACCGCTGTCTTAAAGCGATCTTTAAGCAAAATTTTGAGGTAGACCAAAATACATTTGATTTTGTCGCCTCTTGCTTCCAGTCCCCCAGGGCACCAAAACCCTCAAGTTGTCCCCTGAGCTGACTCTTGTGGAAGCTCGTCCAGGCTGCCCTGCCATC
This sequence comes from Lasiurus borealis, assembly GCA_004026805.1. NCBI lineage: Eukaryota > Metazoa > Chordata > Mammalia > Chiroptera > Vespertilionidae > Lasiurus > Lasiurus borealis. The sequence goes on from PVJN01017010.1 coordinate 3,113, forward strand.
TTGTGCAAGCTCCTAGTTCTTCAGTTCAGATAACCTTTGCCAACTGTTAGCATGAAAGCAAGATGATTCATTTCCTTCTCGGATTAAAGTACAAATGACTGATGGTATTTCCAGGGGCATTTGTACTGGAGAATCAGCTGCAATATCTCTAGCGACTATTTCATTAGACTTTGAAACATACGCAACTCTGCTGGGGATGTCCACATTACACCACAGGGAAGATGAGCTACTCTGCTTTGTGTAAGACTTGCCCCGACCATCTTTCTCCTAGGTTTCAGCATGTGCTTCCTCATTCCTGTTTTCTGAGAGCTGGTGATCAATCTCTGATCTAGCCCTCCACCTCCCTGATATTAAAGAAAAGGGGAGAAAACCACATCTCTTCTGGAAGAAGACAGGAGATTTTTTGTCTGTTGTATCTGTGGTCTCTAGTCACTTACAAAGATTAAGTAGCAAGAAGGTTCCAAGTAGGTTTCTATATAATTCTTAAAGCAAAGTCAGACTTTATTGCTTGGAACATAATTCAGAGAGCTAGGTTTTATGACCTAAAAAGAAAATGTCTAATTCTTCATGAATTCTTCCTATTTCCCACAAGTTTTTATTAAAAAAAAATTTAAACCTACAGAAAAATCGACAGGATATAATTCAATGAGAACACTCATTATACTCTTCTTTCCATACAACTATTGTTACCATTTTTTCATATTTGCTTTATCTTGCTCTTTATTGATTGGTTGACTGACTGACGAGCCATTTGAAAGTAAATTGCAATATAACACTTCATTTGTAAGTACTCCTGAGGATAAGGATTGTCTCATATAATTTTTTTACACCTAAGAAAATTTGTTTCTAGATAATTTCCTTGCACTTTTCATAAAAAAGACCTCTTAACTATGGACAGATTTAGAACTGTTTTTCATAAAACCAGTACATAAAGTTTAGATTCAGTTCTTTAAAAACTGCGATGTTAACTGTCTTATTAATGTAATACTTTAATGCTTGCTTCCAGATAAACAGGAACTTAAACGTTTTACTGATGTCAGTAGGAATTTTTCATGAGAGATGAGTATTCATCATCTGTTCATCATTAAGCACGACTGTGCATTCTCTCTCCAAGGCCCTTAGAGTTCACTCCCTGTAGCTATTTACTTCGTTAACGGAACTCAGTGAAGAACAAAGCAGATTAGTTAAGTGGGTGGCAGTATTGTGGTGGCGGAACAGTGCATTTAGGTTCAGTAAACCTTCATTTGTAAATGAAATTCATTTGTAAGGAAGGCAATTAAATTGCTTGGCGGTTCTTTTAATGACATGGGCTATTCTTACAGCCATAAACCTGCGTGACGTCGCGCACATCAGACTACTCGTTGGATCTCAGATTGCGGCGGGGATGCGGGAAGCCATGTGCAACCAGCTGGGTCTCACTGGCTGTGCTGGAGTGGCTTCCAGTAAATTACTGGCAAAGCTAGTTTCTGGCACCTTTAAACCAAACCAGCAAACGGTCTTACTGCCGGAGAGTTCTCAAGATCTCATTCACAGTCTGAAACACATAAAGGAAATGCCTGGTAAGACAGATACATTGGAAAAGCATATGTTTTATTGTAATTTTTGAAAAATTACAGATATATATATATATATATATATATATGTATATATATATACACACACACACATACGTGTGTGTGTGTGTGTGTGTGTGTGTGTGTGTGTGTGTGTGTATAGTTAATTCTTAGAGCCTATATACTTGGCTCTTGGAGAAAACCAAACAAGCTAATGTTCTTGGGAAGGAATCTGTATTAGGAAATATACAAAAGTACTTTTCTAGTTTCACCTACTTTTGTGTAGTTTGAATATGATCATGAAAGCTATAGCTGGAAGTGTATAGTCCTTTATTTCCAATCCCTGGTCCATAATCTTATACTGTACATCACATCTAAAGAAGTCTTTCATTAATACTACTTAGAGGCCCGGTGCACGAAATTCGTGCATGGGGGCAGCGGGAAGAGTTGTCCCTCAGCCCACCCTGCACCCTCTCCAATCTGGGACCCCTTGAGTTTTCCTGCAAAAAACTGTATGATAGGAGTTTTCCAATGAGAATTTTTTGTTTGTTTGTTTGTTTTCTGGCTCTTCATTATATGCAGATGATAAATATTGCCAGATAGGACTTGTAGATAGATATTTGGTATGTATATAGAAATCAGTTAGATTAACTAATAAGCACATGCTAATTAATTTTAATTGCTCTGATAACAGTTTTTCTTTATATGAAAAATCACCATGATCCTTGAAAACTTCCACAGTGGTATATAATAGGTGGCAAAAATCTCATTTTATCAAGACTGAATTTATTGGTTCTCTCTATAGTCATTATATTATATTAAACATATTATATTATATTAAACATAAAGTGGTTCATATAACTCCCAGGCCCTGAGCAGAAGAAGAACAATCTAATTTTAAATGAACTTTGATCTTAGCGAAATATTCATTATGGGATTGAAAGACGTGGTTGATACAGGAATGACAGTATTTTAATTAGCTTGATTTTGAGGAGGAAGCTAGTGTAACACCCTGTGCATTTCATTTTGTTTAGGAATTGGCTATAAAACTGCCAAACGCCTTGAAACACTGGGTGTCAGTAGTGTGCACGATCTTCAGACCGTCTCCTCCAAAATATTAGAAAAGGAATTCGGAATCCCTGTTGCTCAGCGTATCCAGAAGCTCGGTTTTGGAGAAGATAACTCTCCTGTAACACCCTCAGGACCACCGCAGGTGCATAATGACATTTTACTGGAGTACTTACTGGCTGTCACATTATCTGAGAAAGATTTCTAGCTTATTGCTGTTTTTACTGATCTAATTTGCTTGTTAGATTAGTACCTGATCCCTTTCCTGTGAAGAAGCTAATTTATTACAATATATTTTAAAATATTCTTATATTGAATCTAAGAATTAGTATTTCGATCTCAAGGTAGCCAATAGCCTATCCTGTATAATAAAAGCCTAATATGCTAAGTGTCTGGTCGTCCAGTTGGCATTCAACCAATCAAAATGTAATATGCTAATGCCGCTCAACTGCTTGCTATGACATGCACTGATCACCAGGGGGCAGACAGTCAACCAGTCACTATGAAGTACACTGACCGCCGGGGAGCAGACACTCTGACAGATAGATTAGCTTGCTGCTGGGGTCCAGCTGATTGGGACTGTGCGAGACAGGCCAGACACACCCTGGAGCCCTCCAGTGGTCCCTCCCTGGCCAGCCAACCTCCTGCATCCCTCCCCAGCCCCGGTCATGCACTGGTGGGGTCCTTCAGCCTGGCCTGCGCCCTCCCTGCAATTCAGGACCTCTCGGGGGGTGTCAGAGAGCCAGTTTTGGACTGATTCTGCAGGCCAGGCCAAGGGACCCACTGGTGCATGAATTTGTGCACCGGGCCTCTAGTCTATATATAAAAAACCTAAGTGACTGACTGTTTGACTGATCACTGTGATGCACACTGACCATCAGGGGGCAGGTGTTCAACACAGGACCCGCCGCCTGGTGGTCAGTGAGCTCCCACGTGCGAGTGCCGCTCAGCTGACCAATGGGCGCCAGGCACAGGGCTCATGGCTGACAAGCACAGCTGCAGCGCGAGCCTCACCCACCTCCACGGCAGCTCTACCGAGCAGCAGCTGCAGGGGCAGCGGCGCCGAGATGAGCAGGAGTGACGCAGCGTCCGGCCAGGTTCAGGTTTCTCGAACTTGGCTGCTTGCCGCTTTGCACACCACTGCATCCCTCGGGGCAGGTGGACTGCCGGTTTCAGCCTGCAGGGATCGGGCCGAAACCGGCAGTTTGACATCCCCCAAGGCGTCCCAGATTACAAGAGGGCACAGGGTAGTGCACAAACCCGTGCAACAGGCCTCTAGTATTACATATAGGAGGCAAAATATTTCAGTTTTTTAAAGAAGTCTTGGTTTTAGAGAAGTCTAATGATTTAGGAGATGGATAAAAGTTTAATTATCTAGCCGAGACCGGTTTGGTTCAGTAGATAGAGCGTCGGCTTGCGGACTGAAAGGTCCCAGGTTCAATTCCGGTCGGGGGCATGTACCTTGCTTGCAGGCACATCTCCACTGTGGGGTGTGCAAGAGGCGGCTGATCGATATCTCTCTCTCATCGATGTTTCTGACTTTCTATCTCTCCCTTCCTCTCTGTAAAAAATCAATAAAATATATTTTTTAAAAAAGTTTAATTATCTAGTTCATATTGATTGATTATTTTTTATGTGACAGGCACTTTATTAAATACTTTATGTACATTAGCCCATTTAATTTTCACAAACCTTCAAAGTGGGTAGTTCTATTCTTTATTTCCTCTCTTTCTCTCCCTTCCTAGTTGTTGTTTTTTTGTTTGTTTGTTTGATTTTTGTATTTTTTTTTAAGATGAGGATACTGTAGGTTAGAAAGGTTAAATAACTTGCCCAAGGTTAAATCCAAGTTTCAGGAGAGTTAAGAGCCTCGTTGTAATCATACAGGAAAGCTTAGAGTTGCTACTAGAGCTTTAAAATTCTCTTGACTTTAAAATTCCCGTGCACTTTCTAGTGGAGTATGATAACTTGCAGATACAAAGAGTTAATATAAAAGCCAATCACTAGTAAATGGCTCAAACTAAGCACAAGAGGTGAGTTAGTTAAGGCTGTGTTGATTCATATACACTGACATATACAGTGGTAATTGTATATGCTTATTTGGGTGTACAGTAATCCTTATTTGTGCTTTTCTGGTAGTCCTTTAGTGAAGAAGAGTCACTTAAAAAATGTTCCTCAGAAGTCGAAGCTAAAAGTAAGATCCAGGAATTACTTGCCAGTCTTTTGAACAGGTGATTTTTCCATTTTTCCATATCCTGTATATTCTGTATTGGAAAGGATAATTGATGTTCTGTCTTGGAACTTAGAGATTAACTGGACACTGATCAGTATAACAATAGATCATTTATCACTGAGTTTCTCTGCATGATAAGCTATTGCAAAGGTAGTAACAGATGCTCTTAACTAAATTTAATCCATCTGGTTCTATTGGTTTTTAGTAACATTGTGTTTATATTGTGAATCTTAAGCTCTGGTAGTTACCTAAGGGGGTTTTAATCTATTTTTCTAGAATTCCTGCACATCTAAATTTATAATAGTTGAGGATAGGTAGTTATTAAGAGCAGTAACGGTAGAGAAAGCAGAAGAACCTTTATTTCTCCTTAGCCTGACTCTGTGTGAAAGAAAATGGAGTCAGACAAAAGAATAGCTAAATGGGGCTGTGTGTGAGCAGTGAGAGTGAATGTGGATGTGTGCAGCGTACTGGTCTGTGAGTACATGAAGATTGTCACAGGGCCCTCACTGGTTTGGCTCAGTGGATAGAGCGTCGGCCTGTGGATTCAAGGGTCCCAGGTTCGATTCCGGTCAAGGGCATGTACCTTGGTTGCAGGCACATCCCCAGTGGGGAGAGTGCAAGAGGCAGCTGATTGATGTTTCTCTCTCATCCATGTTTCTAATGCTCTGTCCCTCTTTCTTTCTCTCTGTAAAAAAAAATCAATTAAAAAAAAATATATAAAAAGATTGTCCACGGGACTCTGAGTATACAAGTAGCCTAGCATAAGCAGAATAAGACTGGCACTCTTCTGACATGCTCCTTTGCCATCATAGATCTCTTCCAGTGCTCCATCGAAGAGTATTATCTCTGTTCCTCTCATTTCTTTGATTTCTCAAAATGGGTGTCATGGGTCTAACGGTCTTGGGTAAGTAGGTGGCTTCTGTAATGATGCCTGGATGACTGACTGACTAGAGAAAAGGGTTTGGGGATGACTAAGTAGCAGAAACAGACTAAGTGAAATTTCCTACAGTTTTGCTGTCACATGCAGTGTGGCTCTCATACCGTGAGCAAAGCTGTGCAGCTCGTCATTGCTGCACGCAAACGGGGCTGGCGATGACCCAGCCCCAGTGATATGACTCAGGCTGGGCCCATGAATATGCTTGTGAAAGTGGGTCGTCTGCTTTGCTTCTACTCAGTAGAAAACTATTATGACAAACCTGGCCATTAGAAATAGTTCCACACATAGAAAACCACAAGAATTACAACTTTTATAGCTTCTCTTATTCGGAGAATCAACCCAGAAATGAGTCTAGGTGCTGTAAACCTGTACAATACCAAATATTAACCATTTTTTCTTTTCTCTGCTTGCCATTCTCTCTTCTGTACCATGGCCCCTTGTTTCAGTGATTGAGGTGTAACACCTTTTAAGTGACTGGCAAAAAAATAATCATGTGTGTGAATGTGTTTTCCTTTTTGAGTATATGTAGATATGTAAGAGGCATAAAATCATCTAATTTTCAATCCAATTTCTAGGCAATAGTTCAAGATTGCTTAGAATATCACCTTTTTCTAGTATGTCTTTATTAGTTATAGGAATCAAGTCTTTGTCTTTGAATTGCATATTGATTTATTAAAATAAATATTTAAATTGGTAATACGTTTACAGACACTGTCTTAAGATATTATCTTAGTAAAGCAGCAATTAAGATATTTTGTGAGAAATCTAAATTTTCTAATTCAAAATACTTAATTTGAGTATATTTAACAGTGTACAATATTTGTATTCTGTACTTGATTTTTAATTCATTGCTATACAGATAAAAAGGAAAATGTTATTCTTTAGTGACATGTATTTTCTCTATAATTAGATTTTCTATTCTTTAAGTGACTTTTCTATTTCATTAAAACTTTTGTTTTAGTGTTCCATCCAAAACAAAAGACCATTTGTATGGAACACTAATATTTTTTTTAATTTTGTATTTATTGATTTTAAAGAGAAAGGCGTGGGGAGAAAGAAAGAAACATTGAATTTGTTCCACTTATTTATGTATTCAGTGGTTGATTCTTGTATGTGTCCTGATGGGGCACATGTATCAGGAGGATGATCTAACCCAGTGGTCGGCAAACTCATTAGTCAACAGAGCCAAATATCAACAGTACAACAATTGAAATTTCTTTTGGGAGCCAAATTTTTTTAAACTTGAACTTCTTCTGACACCACATCTTCAAAATAGACTCACTCAAGGGGCCAAAGAGCCGCAAATGGCTCATGAGCCGCAGTTTGCTGACCACTGATCTAGCCAACTGAGCTACCTGGCCAGGGCTGGATGGAACACTCTTTAGTATGCATGTATATGACTTACTAAATATAATATATAATTGATACTTCAAGTTATTGCTTATATAGTGGTGACATTTTTATTGGCTCTCTTGGGTCTGTTTGGGGAGTGCTCTTTGACAAAAGTAATCTCATTAATTTTTTTCTTTTTGTGGTCTTATATTTTTAAAATATGTATAAAAATCTGTCACTTTTCTTTTCTTTCTAATTGATTTTTTTACAGGGAGGAAGGAAGAGGGACAGAGAGCTAGAAACATCAATCAGCTTCCTCCTGCACATCCCCCAACCCCCACTGGGGATGTGCCAGCAACCAAGGTACATGCCCTTGACCAGAATCGAACTGGGGACCTTTCAGTCCGCAGGCCAACGCTCTATCCACTGAGCCAAACCGGTCTTGGCTGTCACTTTTCATATATTGGTTTCTGTCAGTGAATGATTCTCTTGTTTCTTTAATTTCCAGTTGACTTTAATATTTTGCTTTTAGTTATAATTTGGACTTGGGTTATAAATTTGCTTGTTCTAATTGTATCTTATTTTTTCTGTTCTTTTTCTGATAGCACTCAGTTCTGAGTGTGGCCTGAGAGCCTTACACTTAAAATTTCAGAGTGTTAGTGTGTAGACTTTGCATAATTTATTTGGGCTAGACAAGGATCTTTCCTGCTTACTGCCTATTTATCAACTGTACTTACAGTTGATTTAGTTCCTAACTCTGTCATCTTTATATAAATTAATTTGACAATTTTTTTAAATCTTTAGGTAATATTTTTCAAATTGCTATTTCCCCTTTCTCTTTATTTTTAGAGTATGCCAAGATGGAAGGAAGCCACATACAATAAGATTAACAATCCGTCGATATTCATCTGAGAAGCACTATAGCCGTGAGAGTCGTCAGTGCTCTATTCCATCCCACATAATTCAGAAGTTAGGGACAGGTATGGGCTAATTTCCTAATAATTTCTTTAATTAGACCCTTAAAAGAGCAAATTTTTAATTAGAAATATCCATAGATAGAGGATTTTCACAGGGGGTTAGTGAGCTATTAAAACTCTGTATCAGAAATTTTCAGTAGAAAACTTTGTTGTTCTTTCATAGAATATAAAATTAAAGATTCAGTTAAGAATGCTTCCCAAGTTCAGAAAAAAACAAGACTATTATAATTGTATGGCATGAGATAACTTCTTTTTGAACACTCAGATTGCTTCTAAATTTTTTGGCTATTGTGAAAAATGATGCTGGCAAGTCATTGGGTGGGTATATACTTGGTTTAACCTGCTGGGTTTTACGGTAAGTTGAACTCTAAGACACTGCTAAATTTTTTCCAAAGTGGGTCTAACAGTTTACATTCTCATCAACATTGTCTGAGCATTCAGTGTTTTTCAGATTCTAACTGACATTTAGTATTATCAGTTTATTTTATGATAGTCATTCTTGAGGCTGTGTGTAGTGGTATTTCATTATGTTTGTGTTTTATGAATAGTGCTTTTAGTGTTATATCTAAAAGTTATTTGCCTAAGAGAAACCAAGATGGCGGCATAGGTCAACACCTGAACTTGCTGCCTCGCACAACTACTTCAAAACTACAACTAAAAGACAAAATAGACATCATCTAGAACCACAGGAAGCTGGCTGAGTGGAAATTCTACAACTAGAAGGAGAGAGAAAAGCACACGGAGATGCAGAGGAGCTGTGGAAGTAAAGTGCAGAGCTACGGAGGCGCGCGCACACGCATGAAAAGGGCTGGTAACTGAGGACGCAACTGTCTTTTTCATTCGAGAGGGAGACACAAGCTCCCAACTGCTCTGAACTCCACTTCCGGGAGAGACTCCGGGGACCCAGACTCATACAGGGAGAAACTGGAATGTCTAGTAGCAGGTGAAACTCGAGAGTGGCTTTCTCTCAGAGGTGCTGGCAGCGATTACCTAGGGACACTGATACCTGGGGGCATCTTAGGGCAGGGCTGAGAATCAGCCATAGCTGTTGACTCTGCCCAGTCAATTCCCTGAGACGCCGCCCCTCCCAGCTGTGTGCAGAGGCTTTTGCATGTGAATGGCCTGTTCCTTTGAAATCTAAACTTACCTAACTGCACCTGGTCAGAGAGCCCCAGAGACGTGAAAAGAAGGCCCAAGGTCCCACAGCAGCTTGCATTGCTTCACAGCTGGGCCTCATCTGGGCACCTCCAAACCCCAAACGAAGAGGAATCCGCAGATCTCTCAGTATCTCCTGCTGGGTGGCCTCAGGCAGAGGCTAAATTAGCACCTCCTTGCAGATCCAAGGGCAAGTGTACCCAGTGGTCAGAATGGGACCATTCAGATTACAGCTCCTCAGATCCATAAAGGACACACTCAGGGGGCAGACTCAGTGAGCACTAAAGCCCCACTGAAGCAAGTCTTACCCCATAAGGGTGTCTCCAGCATAGCAGTTCTCTCATTATAGACACAGCTGATCCTCACAGCCAGTTGGCCTGGAGGTTAGTTCATCCCAGTGATACCAACAACAATCAAGGCTTAACTACAACAAGACTGTACACACAGCCCACAAAGGGGTGCACCAAGAGTGTCTACCTCAGGTAACTGGGGAGGTTGAGCCACTGTTAACACAGGGAAGCAAACAAAATGTGGAGACAAAGAAGTCACAAATGAAAGAAATGAAGGAAAACAAATTACTGGATATAGAGTTCAAAATCATGGTTATAAGGTTTTTCAAGAATTTTCTAGAAACCATTGATGTTCTTACTCCATTGATCTATATGTTTTATCATTTTACCAGTTCTAACCCTCTCTTGATACTTTCTTGAAATTAGGTAGTGTAAGTTCTCCAGCTTCAGTTTTTTTCCTAAATTATTTTGGGATATTCATGGTACTGGGTTTTTGTAGGAAGAATTTAAAGTAGAAATTTGATTTATTAGCTGTTTATTCAGATTTGCTATTTATTTTGAGTCTGTTTTAGTAATTTGTATCGTTTAGAAATATATGCATTTCATCCTACTTGTCTAATTTGTTGTCTTGAGGTTGTTAATATTCCCTTATAATTCTTCTAATTTTTGTGAAGTCTGTAGGTAGATTCCTCTTTCATTCCTAATTTTGGTAATTTATGTATTTTCTTTTTTCTTTTGTAATTCTAGCAAAGGCTTGTCCATTTTGATCTTTTATATATATATATATATATTTTTAAATAGATTTTATTGATTTTTTACAGAGAGGAAGGAAAAAGGATAGTTAGAAACATCGATCAACTGCCTCCTACACACCTCCCATTAGGGATGTGCCCGCAACAAGGCACGTGCCCTTAACTGGAATTGAATCTGGGACCCTTCAGTTTGCAAGCCGATGCTCTATCCAGTGAGCCAAACCGGTTTGGGCAATTTTGATCTTTTTTAAAACCCAACTTTTGTCATCATTGTTTTCTCTGTTTTTATTCTTTCTATTTATTTCAACTTTGTTGTTTTCTTCTGCTGCTTGCTTTAGGTGTTTTTTAGTGTGTGGTTTTTTTAAAAAAATACTTTATTGATATCTGAGGGAGATGAAAGGAGAATATAGAAACATCGATGTGAGAATATAACACAGGGGGATATTTTCTGACTTCATTACTATCTTAGCCAGATATTCCATATTTCAACTCTTTTGGGCCTCTAGTTATTTTATAATGTGTTTAGATACTGTTTTCTTAAACATTTTAATTTAGGAAGTTACGAGGTGATGACCCCAATGGTCGACATACTTATGAAACTTTTTCGAAGTATGGTGAACGTGAAGATGCCATTTCATCTTACCCTCTTAAGTGTGTGCTTCTGCAACCTTAAATCACTAAACACTACTAAGAAAGGGACTATGGATTATTATTTAACACCATCATTACCATCAACTCCATGCTCTGGCAAACCCAGTTTTGTAAGTACACTTTTATTGGTTTTGTGTCATTAAATTACAGGTCTCAGTTTGTGTTTAACGGATATAATTTAGAATTTCTTTGGGGTTATATTTTTTTGAGTGACTTACATGTATATATAATACCTTATCATATGACAGTTGCTACCCATAAGTATACTGTACTGTGATCCAGAAGAAAACATAAGCATCACTGGCTAAAAAAGAAAACTATTATAGAGGTTCCCTGTTTTGGCATATTGAAACATTTCATAACCGTATACAGGAATATAATGATTACCTCATACATATGAAAATATTTTTAGATACTAGAAATCAAGTAATTTTGTCTGTTAATTTATACATAAGCTACCAGCACCTCCCTCAGTGTTTTGTTAAAGTATTTAAATTTTCTTTGTTTTGACATTAAATTGAATTCTGAGAGCAATATTGATAGAATATGACTGCTAATTTTATAATTGTAGAAATAAGGTTGGCAGTAGAGAGGCAAAGGCCATATTTTCAGATGACCCTTTAGCAAACCTCTATTTACTAAATGTGGGCTTCTTTAAAAAATAATTGTCTTACTAAACTGTCTGTGTCTACAATTAACTCTTTTTTAAAAAATATATATCTTACTGATTTTTTTTACAGATAGAAAGGGAGAAGGATAGAGAGTTAGCAACATCAACAAGAGCAAAACATCGATCATCTGCCTCCTGCACATCTCCTACTGGGGATGTGCCCGCCACCAAGGTACGTGCCCTTGAACCTGGGACCTTTCAGTCTGTAGGCTGACACTCTATCCACTGAACCAAACAAGTTAGGGCGTCTGCAATTAACTCTTTCTTTAAAGTGTTTTTATTATTTTCTTTCTTTATTAATCAGTCAGTATAATTTTAGTAATATTTTACTTACATATAAGTTTAAAATGAGAATAGAATAGTGTTACAGAAATAATGAATTAGTGCCCTCTTCAAATTACTATTTTTCTCTGATCAATTTTATTCTGTCTATTAACTGAAATTTTTAAAATGTATTTTATTGATTTTTTTACAGAGAGGAAAGAAGAGAGACAGAGAGCTAGAAACATCGATGAGAGAGAGACATTGATCAGCTGCCTCATGCACGCCCCAAACTGGAAATGTGCCTGCAACCAAGGTACATGCCCTTGACCGGAATCGAACCTGGGACCTTTCAGTCCTAAGGCCGATGCTCTATCCACTGAGCCAAACCGGTTTTGGCCTAACTGAAATTTTAAAAGGTGTTGACATTTTGCTTTGTAATCTGTAAAATGAGAATTCATGTACAGTGGTAGTAGAGAAGCAAATATAAGTGAAAAGCACCTTGTGTGTGTCTGGCAGTGGCCTGAATCCTTCCTCCTTCTTTTATTCTGAAGTTATTGTGTTGATGTTTCCTGAATTATATTTGACTGTATACATTTTTATGGTGCTTAAAATTTTAAGTGAGAAATCTTATGTAAAAAACTATGCAAATTAGAATTGAAGGTGTTTTTAAATTCTTATTTCATGAATATATAAAAGAGCAAGTGAAGGGTTAAGGGGATCAAATATATGGTGAAGGAAGAAGATTTTACTTCAGGTGGTGGGTACACAATACAATATTAGAGAATTGTACACTTGAAACCTATATAATCTCATTAACTGATGTCACCCCAATAAATTTGATTTTTTGAAAAGTGTTATATCTTAATAATGATGTTGGATTTTCACCATGGAAGTATGTATTTTTCCTTTCTATTAAATGTTACAGTTTAGAATAGGAATTTTTAGAAACTAGTCCTTGATGCTCTCTGCATACATACAAATATTTATAAATATATATTTATACGTATATACTTAAATATTTAGCTATCCCTCGGAGAATTGCTTACTTTTTTTTTTAATATATTTTATTGATTTCTTATAGAGAGTTGGAAACATCAATGAGAGACATCGATCAGCCGCCTCCTGCACGCCCCCTACTGGGGATGTGCCCGCAACCAGGATACATGCCCTTGACCGGAATCGAACCTGGGACCTTCCAGTCCGAAGGCCAATGCTCTATCCACTGAGCAAACCCGTTTCGGCAATCGCTTACTTTTTTAGGCCATCATTCTTTTATTCACACAACTGGAAGTTTGAATCCACAAGTGTTAAGATCCTTTCCAGGTGTCTAAATGCATGCCTACCTTCTGGCTCAGTGCTATCTATGAAGTAAACCTCTTCCTGGAATAGTGAGTAAGGATGCACACAATGGTGTGACTAATCGCAGTGGGTTAGTCATCTCTCGCTATTGGGAGCTGACCCAAAGGGTTGAAGTTACTGAGTAGAATAGAAACACATTGGTCAGATAATAAGGTACGTTCACACTTCGGCAGCATGAATAGTTAAAGATATTCGATATCTAAATTACTGTGTCATCCTTGTATTCTAGAAAATGAAAGAGACTCATATGGAAGATTTTTCCAAAGACACAAAAACAAATTGGGATTTGCTACCAACTGGAAGAATCGAAAGTCCAAGAACTCTGGAATCTCCACGAGATACTATACGTTTTTCTAAAGGTCAAAACAGTGATGATTTCCCGCTCTGCTCACTTCCTGAGGGTGTTGACCAAGAAGTCTTTAAGCAGCTTCCAGGAGACATTCAAGAAGAAATCCTGTCTGGACAATCCGGAGAAAAAGTTCAAGGGAAAGGAAGTTTGAGATGTCCGTTACGTGCTTCTAGAGGAATATTATCATTCTTTTCTACAAAACAAACGCAAGGTAGTCGCTTAAACCCCGGAGGTAATCTATCTAATAGCAAACAGATACCCTCATCATCTCCCTGTGAACCAGGAACCTCAGGCTTAAGTATCAGTTCGTCTGACCCGTCTAGCCAGAAGGATGATTCACATCCTTTAGCCGGTAGCTTAAAAGATGAACGAATGAGTCAAGAACCTAAAGAATCTCGAGGATTCCGCCTTTCAAATACAAAGCCCACTGTATCTGATTCGCATTCATTTCCAAATGTGCAGGGTGAGCAATTTTTCTCCAAAAACAGCACTACACATAGCCATAAGCAACCGACAGCAGCGGTGTCTCATCAGGAAGGACTTGCAGAAAACAGAGAGCAAGATTCTGCTGCTGAGAAAATTGCTTTTCCTTCTGATGTCGACCCTAAAGTTTTCTATGAACTTCCAGAAGAGGTACAAAAAGAACTGCTGGCTGATTGGAAGAGAACAGGATCAGATTTGCACAATGTACATAAATAAGCTTGATTTAAAAAAAAAAAGGTCTTAAAAAGCAAGGAAAAGACCCTTGTTCTCAGATTAGCAGTTTATTAAGCTCATGTAAATTAAACACTAATTTAATAATATTTAATGATGTCACAGTCCAATGTAAAATGTTCTAAAGCAAGAATAGTTATGGGAAGTAAATTCTGAAATATAAAAATATGAAAAATTCCTAACGGAAGAAATAATGTAAAACATTACCTTCCTCTTATTTCTAAAATATTTTATATTGCTTTTCAATAAAAATATATCTTAGCATTAGTTCATTTCCCACCAAATGAGGGGAAAGATATATATACTGTATATGCCTGCATATAAAAAATAGACTGGCCAAATCATTGCTACGCCACAGCAAATAACTTTATTTTTTCTGTGAAATATGGAATATTTCAAGAAATTTAGCCCATTAAGAAATATCTAACCCCAGCTGGTATTGCCCATTAGAAAATAGCCAACCCCAGCTGGTGAGCATCAACCTATGAACCAGGAGGTCATGGTTCGATTCCCAGTCAGGGCACATGCCCAGGTTGCCAGCTCAATCCCCAAAGTGGGGCATGTAGGAGGCAGCAGATCAATGATTCTTGCTCATCATATTTCTATTTCTTCTTCTCCCTCTCTGAAATGAATAAAATATATATATTTTAAAAAATTAACCAAGTAAGTTCTGCCAACTCACCTGTTAAAAATGTAGATATCTTTGAAGTACTATGTACCATTTATTAAGTTAATTTTTTTTAATAGGAAAGTGATGCAAATTCAATTTGTGCCTCTTATTACACCTGGAACCTACCACAATGCCTGACACACAGAGGGCATTCAGTGACTATGAATAAAGGGGTGGGGAGTGGGCAGGCGAGTGTCTATACATGTAGACACTATACATATATTTTTGCATCTCTACATTTTGTAGATGAGAATAAGAATATCATATCCACAATGAATATACAGTTACTAAAGTGATGGATGTCCTTTCTCCCATTTTTATTGCCTTCACCTTTTACTGCCAGATTAACAATTGGATATAAGATTGTGGACACCTTTGATTTGTGAGACAGGATGTTTCTAGAATACGCCAAGGCGCTATTGGAGGAGTCCTATTTATAACCGAAGATATAAAGAAAAGACAATAAAAATAAAATACAAAAATGTGAGTAAAGGATAGCTTAAAAATGTTTCTAGGTAAGAAGTTTGAACTAAGTTTCAGATTCCTTAAAATTTGAAAATGTCCTAATCAAGTATTTTTAACAGGGAGTTTGGGATTATCAAAAGCAATAACTTTTAGCAAGAACATCAGAACTTGTTACCATACAAAGAACTATAGGAGTTTCTACATGTAGTTTTCTAATAAGGAAGTTAAACTTATATACAGAGTTTATCACTTTTTTAGATAATCTATTTTTTAAAAGTTCTATAAATCTGTATAATCATTCCAGCCAGAAATCAGCATCTGACTTTTTTTAAGTTATCTTTTATCTTTGTTTGCTTTTAATAAAATAATCTTTCTTGTGTTAGATTATATATATAAAAGCCTTACAGGTGTTTGACCAGGAGACCAATCGCTCACTATGACTGACCACCAGAGGGCAGCAAAGAATGAAGGAAGGCCCCAGCTGGCAGCTGGAAGGCCCCAATTGGCCCCAATCACCTCCCAGGCCTACAGACCCTATCCATGCATGAATTTTGTGCACTGGTCCTCTAGTTTATATTTGGAAGTGTGAATTCATTTTCATTTATCCTTGATATATTCTGAAATCCTGTATCTTACATGTCCTCTAAAATTCTTAGCCACTAGCCCTTCAAATATTGCTTTACTATTCTGGGACTCCTGATTGCACAATGATGGACTTTCTGTACCTTTCATGTCCCTTAATCTCTACTTCATTCCATTATCTTTTTATCTGTTATTTTTGGCTAATTTCATCAGTTCTTATGTTCA
The DNA here is from genome assembly GCA_004026805.1 of Lasiurus borealis. NCBI lineage: Eukaryota > Metazoa > Chordata > Mammalia > Chiroptera > Vespertilionidae > Lasiurus > Lasiurus borealis. The sequence continues at coordinate 19,356 of PVJN01017010.1, forward strand.
CTGACTTGTTTCTCAGCGGTGTCTGATCTGTTTAAAACACTAAGAATGGCTTTAATTTTAGTATATTTTTCATTTGATTCTTTTCCTACCTGTTTATTCATTACAGTCTTGTAAAAAAAACTCAAATACTTTATATTCTATTTTTTATTTCAATACTATTTAAAATTTTTTTTAAGTTTCAACTTTCTGGTACTGATGTGTACCATTCTGGCTTATTTCCTTACGGGTGTGAGTCAGCCTAGACTGGGAAGACAAAGGAGCTAAATTGGAGGCGCTTCCCTTCAGAGATGGTTTGCATTTGTGCCCAGCAGGGCAGTGCCAATGCACTGGCACCACTCGAATCCCTTCTGGGCTCTGACTGGATGCAGTTGTGTTCCTTTGAGCCGCCTGACCCTGCTACCGACTTAAGGTTTTGTCTCCAGAGGTCATTTGCAGGCCGTTGGCTTTTTAGAGTAAACTCTACCTTCCAAGCTTTTGGCCTGATGCTTCCTGCTCCTTTCCTGCTTTTGTTTCAGTGTGTGTGTATGTGTGTGTGTGTGTGTGTGTGTGTGTGTGTGTGTGTGTGTGTGTGTGTGTTTTCTGTGTGTGTTTTCTGTGTGAGGATAGAGAGAGAGGGCTTTTCTCTTATACAGTAAAACCCAGCAATGAATTACCGAGTCTGTTTGATCGTAAGCATGTCTGTTCCACCATAGTGCAGAAGTGCAAGTCTATTTGGATTTATTTTTCCATCTTACTTTTTTACTACCCACTTTTCTTTCCCTTGTTCGGTGCTATGCTTTTTTCCCATCCTTATTCCTTTTCTGTCTTTTTGGATTGGCTGAGTTTTCTACTTATTACATTTTCCTTCTACTGGTTTGAAATGTAAACATTCTAAGTACTTTGCATTACCTTTATAAATTTAATATGCTTAACATCTAAAAATGGTAAACATCTGTACCCTCATTGCAAACATGAGGATGTTAAAATATATTAATTCTAATCAAATTCCTCCAGTTCTTTAACTTTCAAAATTTGATATGACTAGTATTTTAGATGGCCAGTGTTTAGGTTTGCCCACATGTTACTTAATTTTTTTGGCTCACCTTTTCTCTTGTATCTCAGACACTCCTTCAAAGTAGAATTGTTTTTACTTTCTGAAATTATGTCTTTATATTTTAGTATTATTTTCTTTTTTTTAGTTCTAATAAGTTTTATTTGTGTACCCTAAGAAAAATAAAGAACATTTACATCTCAGGAATTTCCTTCCTGGTCAATCCCCTCCTCTTTTTTTTTTTTTTAATTTAATAAATCTTTGTTGTTCAGATTATTACAATTGTTCCTCTTTTTTCCCCTCATAGCTCCCCTCCACCCGGTTCCCACCCCACCCTCTGTCCTTACCTCCCCCCCTCACTGTCCTCATCCATAGGTGTATGATTTTTGTCTAGTCTCTCCCTGCACCTCCCTCACCCCTTCCCCCTGAGAATTGTCAGGCCACTCCTTTTCTATGCCCATGATTCTATTATATTGAACAGTTTATTCTGTTCATTGGATTTTTAAATTCACTTGATTTTAGATTCATTTGTTGATAGATATGTATTTGTTGTTCATAATTTTCATCTTTATCTTTTTCTTCCTCCTCTTCTTAAAGAATACCTTTCAGCATTTCATATAACACCGGTTTGGTGCTAATGAACTCCTTTAGCTTTTTCTTATCTGTGAAGGTCTTTATCTGCTCTTTAATTCTGAATGATAGCTTTGCTGGGTACAGTAAGCTTGGTTGTAGGTTCTTGTGATTCATCATGTTGAATAATTCTTTCCACTCCCGTCTGGTCTGCATCGTTTCTGCTGAGAAATCAGCTAGAAGTTGTATGGGTGCTCCCTTGTATGTAATGAACTGTTTTTCTCTTGCTGCTTTTAATATTCTCTGTCTTTTGCTCTTGGCATTTTAATTAGGATGTGTCTTGGTGTGGTCCCCTCTGGATTCCTTTTGTTTGGGAGTCTCTGTGCTTCCTGACTTGGAGAATTATGAGGGTACCAGAAGAAGAGAGAGCAGGATACTGAAAACCTCTTGGTAGTTTTTTAAATTATATGGCAGGGATTGTGCATTTTACTTTGCCGGATAATGATTGTCTTTGTTTTGTCATACACATTTACAAGTTGTGCTTTATAGCTTTATAAAGTTACTTTATTGCGTGCAACCAAAGCAGCATTTAACCTAGGAATGATATTACCCCACTACAGGGTAAACTTCTGAAGACACGTCACTTGTGATTTGTGGGGTTTTTTTTACGCTGGCTGGTCCTAGCATGACGTATGTCTGGTCCTATGTGGGCTCAGGAGATTTTTCCCTTTGAACTTTCAGCTGGTTCCTTCCCACACTTGAGTCATTTCTTGTATTAACCAGTACTCAGCTGAAAACTCGAGAGTTGTCTTTGCAGCTCTCTCGTCTCCAGTACTCTGCTCGATTTCCAGATTGCTAGGTTCTCTGCCTTTCCCCACCCAAACTGTACCCTGGAAACTCTTCAGATGTGGGAGCGAGGGCAATTGTAGTAATTCTTATTCTCTAAATGTTCCTTTCTATCGCATCCTGTTCTTATTTCTTGGATATAATTTCTTACCTCTTTAAAATGTTAGTGATGGGGCTTCCAAAGATTTCCTTGAACTTGAATTTGCTTTTATTTGTTTGATTAAGAGCGGGACTAAATATTTGGAAGCTTTGGTAGTTTGGGCAGGAACTGTCAACTGTAAATTTCACGCAGGGTCATCTGGCTGGGCCATTTGGGGGGAAATTCCTGATGTCAGTAACAGTAGGTCTTTCCTTGTGGATGGGTTATGTTTCTCTTGTGGATGGGTTATGTTTGAGATATAACCTGTTTGGATTATGGATATTCCTGTATTGTGGGAACAAAGTGGAGGGAGGGAGCTGAAAGTTTCACCATTTAATATGATACAGTCATTTAATCTTTTTAGTATACTTCTTAGGTTCTCAACTGCATTTGGCCTTGTCCAGTTCAAAGATCATCTTATTTTATTCTTTTCTAGAAAATGAACCTCTAGTCTTCTATTGGAATTGGGTAGAGAATCTGGGAATTTGGGGGATGTGCGAACATGAGTCATTTTTCCTCTTCCTATTTCCGCCCCCAAACATGAGTTATTTTTGTAATACTATTCCTTAGTCTATTCTGGGAGAGAGAGAATTATTAGGGAGATGGTAACTGGACTCCTTGTTCCATTGTCTGGTCACCAGCTTATGGATGTTAAGAAGTATTTGTGGGAGTGAAATAATGATTTTCTGATACTTGCATTACAGCTGTAATACCGGTATATGCTGTTGCATGTAACAGTTCCAATGTAGACTTAGAGGTAGTATTCCGGTAGATATCCCTGAAGACCAATATTCTGCCCTTCCTACTCTTTCAACAATGCTCTCTATGTTTAATGAGCTGTGTTAAATCTGTTCCTTTCTGCTTAAAACTCCTAAGTTGTTACTGTTCTGCACTGTTCCTAGAATGATACAAAGTTCTATTTTATTTTCTTAAAAATCTACTTGGACTTTTTTTTTATATTATCTGTATTAAACCCAGTTTTATTAGTCCTGTTTTTATTTTACTCATTATTTTAAACTTTTTATTCTTTTTTAAAATATATTTTATTGATTTTTTTTCAGAGAGGAAGGGAGAGGGAAAGTCAGAAACATCGATGAGAGAGAGACATCGATCAGCCGCCTCCTGCACGCCCCACAGTGGAGATGTGCCCGCAAGCAAGGTACATGCCCCCCGACAGGAATCAAACCTGGGACCTTTCAGTCTGCAGGCCGATGCTCTATCCACTGAGCCAAACTGGTCTCGGCAACATTTTTCTTCTTTGTTAGGTAGTGTACATGTTTGAATTTTTTCGTGGAAGACTGATTCTTTGCCTTATTTATTATTGATGTTGGCAGCTTATTCGTGCTTGCCTTTCCCTTCACGTGTCCTGTGGTTTTGGAGTGTGGCTCACCTTTGCTGGGCTTTATCTGTAGGGTCTACATGCCAGGTGTCCCTCCGGGAAATATTTGCACTTGCTTCTCCTCGCACTTCGGGGAACCACCAGCTGGGACCATTTTAATTTCTTATGTTGAACATGAAACCCTAGATCCGAGGCAGACTGTGGACATAAGATATGCCAGGGATACTCCTATCCCTTTCCCTCCCCCATTAATGCTGTCTTATTTTGTGGTTGGGTTATTTTTTCTAGCTCAGCCTTTTACTGAGAGAACAGTCCTGCAAGGTTCCTGGTCAGTGTTATCTTAGTCCAAGGTTGTGTCTGCTGTCTGCAAACTTAGATTTATTTTGTTTTATTTATTGCATTCCTCGCTTTTGCATACTGCTACCACTTATATATAAATTATCGAGTTGTGTGGAATTCACTTTCATCCTGTTATCTCATGGTATTATCTGCACTATTTTTTTCCTGTAATCTCGATACATAATCTTGTTCTCCTATAAAAATTATCCGTGTAAACAATGATGTCTCATTTTTATTTTTTATATATTTTATTGATTTTTTACAGAGAGGAAGGGGTAGAGATAGAAAGCCAGAAACATCGATGAGAGAGAGAAACATACATCAGCTGCCTCCTGCATGCCCCCCACTGGGGATGTGCCCTAAACCAAGATACATGCCCTTGACCAGAATCAAACCTGGGACCCTTCAGTCCACAGGCCGACGCTCTATCCACTGAGCCAAACCGGTTTTGGCTGATGTCTCATTTTTAGTTCACAAAGGAAGTCCTGCTTTTGATATATACTGGTGAGGCTCTCATAATTTGGTGATACTTGGGATATCCTTCTTTTCTAAGTTATATTTATTACATAAAAGATATACCAAAGTTTAAGATATTAATAATAAAGTATTTTTCAAATATCTTAAGGTCCTTTGACAAAAACTATAAACTTTCAAATGTTGTTTTGGAACTTCTATAGCTATGTTAAGCAAAGAGAAATTTAATGTCGCTAATTAAATGCTTACAAATCACGGGGGAGCTGAAGGGGTAGGTTCTAGGCTGGGACTCCAGAAACAAATCTGAGGACTAGACCAGTGGTTCTCAACCTTCCTAATGCCGCGACCCTTTAATACAGCTCATGTGGTGGTGACCCCCAACCATAACATTATTGCTACTTCATAACTGTAATGTTGCTACTATTATGAATCATAATGTAAGTATCTGTTTTCCGATGGTCTTAGGTGACCCCTGTGAAAGTGTCGTTCGACCCCCAAAGGGGTGGTGACCCACAGGTTGAGAACCATTGGACTAGACAGACCCAACCCACCAGATGAGCTGTCTCTAGAACCATCAGTGGAGCTATGAATGCAAGAAACTGGAGTCCATACGCTGTCACCACTGTCACTGCTTCTCAACATCTGGGAGCTGGAGAGCAGTCACCCACCACTATGACCCCGTGATCAGGAAGCTGATGCCCCTCTCGTCGATGCAGTCACCTTTGGCACACAAGACTCTGGCAGGTGGACACTGGGACATGGGCCGGGGGTTGGGGGGAGTCTCACTTTTCCTTGTCCTCGGTGGCCAGCAGAAGCAACGACGACCAATAAGAAAAGTGGCCTTGCTCACAGCTTCACCAGACTTCAGCCAGTGGGTGTAACCGAATTTACAACCAGAAGACTAAGTACAGTCAACCTGAGGCTGCCTGTGTTTCTGTTTTCCATCATCTCTACTTAGAAGCAAGGAAGAATGGAGGTAAGCAGGATTCTGGATACACAGAACCTTTCAACTATGTGTGTATGTATGTCTGTTAGCATAGGCACATATATATAAAATACACAGAGCCTGGCCAGCATGTCTCAGTGCTTGAGCATCAGCCTATGAACCAGGAAGTTAGAGTTCAATTCCCAGTCAGGGTACATGCCCAGGTTGCAGGTTTGAATCCCAATATGGGGTATGCAGGAGGAAGCCAATCTATCCTCTCTCATCATTGATGTTTCTCTCTCCCCGCCACTCCCTTCCTCTCTGAAATCAATAAAAAAATTTTTTTAAACATATTAGTACTGAATTTTTAAAAAATGGTTACTACAGTATATGTGTGTCACAGTAGCAATTTCTTTTTGTCCCACATTGCAAAATTGTACTGTAATAAAATTCAGCCTGCAGTTGGTTTGTGTAAACTAACGTGGATACAGATATACTGATAGAAATTTTTGAGATATTAATAGTAGGATATTCCATCTTTAGATGTAGCCAGACTGACGTATTCTAGCTCATTGTAAACAATTTTGGTGTAACACCCTAACAGTGAAAAGAATTGGGAGGTGCACACTCCCAATACCTGAGTATTTGAGTAGGGATACACCAAGGCTTAGCTTTAATCTTTCTTTTGTTTAATATATTTTATTGATTTTTTACAGAGAGGAAGGGAGAAGGATAGAAAGTCAGAAACATCGATGAGAAAGAGACATCGATCAGCCGCCTCCTGCACGCCCCCTACTGGGAATGTGCCCGAAACCAAGGTACATGCCCCCACCGGAATCGAACCTGGGACCTTTCAGTCCGCAGGCTGATGCTCTATCCACTGAGCCAAACCGGTCTCAGCAGCTTTAATCTTGGTATTCAGCCAAATTCATTTATTTGCCTTCAGGTAGCTGAATAACCAACTAGTTCAGGATCATTTGTGGCATCACTGAAATTCTGTATGGAATTATCATGTGAGTATGTAGATTACCATTATATATAGTCAGTATTGATTCCATTCATTAAAATAAGGCATTAATTCAAATTTATTATTAGCATCTGGGTATTTGCTTTCAAATAGAGGTTCAACAAAATAAAATCTCATAAGTTTTCTCTAACAATACCTTCAAAGTATAAGTTTTAGTTATATTTCCAAGTAAAATGTTCATTAATCAATGATTATGAAAGCTATTTTATGTAGAAAACAATGATTAACAATAGTAACTCTTGAGTAGGGAAAGAGGTTGACATTTGATATCAATATTGAAAGAATAGCCCTAGCCCATTAGGCTCAGTGGATAGAGCACTGGCCTGTGGACCAAAGGGTCCCAGGTTCAATTCTGGTCAAGGGCACATACCTTGGTTACAGGATCCTCCTCAGCCCACGCCCTGGTAGGGGCGCGTGCAGGAGGCAATCAGTGTGTTTCACATTGATGTTTCTGTCTTTGGTGCTCTCTTTCACTCTCTAAAATTAAATGGGAACATATCCTCAGGTGAGAATTAAATAAATTACATATATATGTATATATATGAAGAATAAATAATTGATATCTTTATGGTGAAAATATATTCTTTTTGAGTCGAGAAAAATGTGTGGTTACTTTTTGGAATTATTAAGAAGCTGTTTTGTGAAACATTTGCTAAAACAGCTGTCCGTGTACCTTGGAAAACAAAATACATCTAATGAACTTTGACTTTAGGCAAGGGTGTCTCCAGGTAGAATGTAGAAAGCGCCACCTGGTGGGCGTTAGCTGTATAGGCTGAAGTACTAAAATAGTTGAGCTTTAGTGGGTGGAAGTAACTACTTAGGTTGCAAGCAGAAGTTAAAGGTGACATAGAGAGCCAGAGCTACCGAATTGGAAAACAAAACTGTTGCCTTATCTCTAGCCACACAGATAGCAAAGTCTCAAAGTAAGACATGAGCGAAAGTTCAACTTCAAATCAAGATTGTGACTGCAGACATTTTGATAAGGTTTCTTGAGAGAGGTAAGTAGGTTTTTCAAGTGGACAAAAGCCCAAGGTTTGTTCCCACAGAAGCCTGATCCAAAAGTGGCAGCAAGACAATCTAGAAAAGCGTATGCTGATACCACTTCTGGTGTGGCTTTGGGATGTAATGGATCATAACCAGGTATGGTTGCTCAGCATCTTGGGGGCCTGGGTGACAGGGAGGGAGCGGGCAGTGACTAGGCCGGATGGGACCAGCTCTGCTTTGCACAGCTGGCTGTTTCGCTGCTCCAGGCGAGGTGGCAGCTCACTTTGTCCCAGGACTCCACTGGCTCTACCAGCAGGGATATAGCACCCTGCTGCCTGCTTCTGCCTGCCAGCCTGCGCCACCTGCTTCTGGCAGGGCAGAGGGCGGACTGGCTCCTGGCTCAGCCTCGCCAGTAACCACCGGCTCCTGTGGCACATGAACAAGGTGGGGAGGGAGATCCCGCTCCGCTGGGCCCCACTGAAACCGTAGGGGAGGGGGTGCAATTCTCAGCTTTCCGTTTGGCTGGCGATGGGTAGGAATTGTCCAAAAGACTTTGTGCCCTGACCGGTGTGGCTCAGTGGATAAAGCATAGGCCTGCGGACTGAAGGGTCCCAGGTTCGATTCTGATCAAGGGCATGTACCTTGGTTGCGGGCACATCCCCAGTAGGAGGTGTGCAGGAGGCAGCTGATCGATGTCTCTCTCTCATTGATGTTTCTAGCTCTCTATTCCTCTCCCTTCCTCTCTGTAAAAAATCAATAAAAATATATCTTAAAAAATTATAAAATATACATATATATTAAAAAAAAAAAAGACTTTGTTCTGGTGGGCCACCCTCTTTTATAGCCACTCGTGTGAGAGAAGGAACAGGATTTTTCTAGAAGCTGTTGTTCCTATCGGTGGTTCCAGGTTGGAACCTGCTACAGCTAGTGCCTTGTCCGGGTGTGTGGGAGGCAACAAGGAAACCAGAGGACTCACTGCTTTGTCCTTGCCCGAGCCCCAGAAGTCCCTAGGAAGTTTGCCCTCTTCCAGCCTCTGCTTGTCTTCCGATGCCTGTTTGTCGTTATGTGCAGGGTCTTGACTTGGAAGAGAAAAGGGACTTAGGAGGATGGGCTACTACCTCTTGGCTAGAACCAGAACTCCACTCATGACTCATTCAGTTGTTGTTATTTTTTTAAATATTTTATTGATTTTTTTACAGAGAGAGGGAGAGAGTTAGAAACATCAATGAGAGAGAAACATCGATCAGCCGCCTCCTGCACGCCCCCTACTGGGGATATGCCCGCAACCAAGATACATGCCCTTGACTGGAATCGAACCTGGGACCTTGCAGTTCGCAGGCTGACGCTCTATCCACTGAGCCGAACTGGTTTTGGCATGACTCATTCAGTTTTAAATGCCAGATATCATTGGTCACAATTCCAGTGTAATTCTTTCCAATTTTATGTTCATGTTCCTTACAATGATCCGTTTTAAGCAGAAAGTGAAGGAAAACCGATTTAAAATATATTTTCATCTTTAATCAGTGATGGTCTCACGTGCTTTTCCTATTGACTTTTTTTTGCAGAACATTTTCCAGGGAGAGAAAGCAAAAGGGCATTACAAACAATTGTTGCCCTTATCGGTTTGGCTCGGTGGATAAGTGTCGGCCTGCAGACTGAAGGGTCCCGGGTTCTATTCAGGTCAGAGGTACAGGCCTGGGTTGCAGGCTCGATCCCCAGTAGGCGGCAGCTTATCGATGATTCTCATCATTGATGTTTCTATCTCTCTCTCCCTCCTCCTTCTTCTCTGAAAATCAATAAAAATGTATTTTAAAAAAATGAAAAGAACACTTGTGATTGGCCAAGCCGGTGTGGCTCAGTGGTTGAGCACTGACCTATGAACCAGGAGGCCATGGTTTGATTCCCGGTCAGGGCACGTGCCCGAGCAGTGGCCTCAGTCCCCAGTAGGGGTCATGCAGGAGGCAGCCAATCCATGTTTCTCTTATCATTGATGTTTCTATCTCTCCTCCCTTACTCTCTGAAATCAATAAAAATACAATTAAAAAAAATAAACCAAAAAATACTTGTTCTTGACCATCAGTCTTGTATGCGATTCAAAACTACATTTAAGACTGTCCTCTTGTACAACTATGAGTTCTTATTTCCACACTGTACCTTCAATAATTTGTACAAGAACGCTGTCTAGAAAGTTTAACGGAATTTATGCACATTGACTTAGAAGAAAACGGCAGTGACTGTACACATGATTTTATATGGCCTCACTGTAAACACCCTCATTTCTTCTTATGGAGGGACGGGAAATTGTGATATGCACGTTCCGGCAGAGCTTTGTGGGTCTTTATCCCGTCTCTGGCATTGAGGATGAGGTTCACTAGGTTGGAAGGCATAGTTGCTTCAATGATGGATGGGGACAGTTTCCCCCTCATTTCTGTCTGGACAAACATCACTAGTTTGGAATGTGCTGGGTTACTGTAAACAAAGACAGAATTAGAAACATAAATAATCTTCAGATTTATCTATTGCATTTACAGGCTTGTCTTATTCATAGTGGAGTCTCTCCATAGAGATTCTGAAAGGAGAGATAGCTATAGAAGGAGGAAAGAAAAAAGGTACAATGCCAAGACCAGTTTGGCTCATTGGATAGAGTGTCGGCCTATGGACTGAAGTGTCCCAGGTTCGATCCTGGTCAAGGGCATGTACCATGGTTGTGGGCACATCCCCAGTGGGGGATGTGCAGGAGGCAGCTGATCAATGTTTCTCTCTCATCAATGTTTCTAGCTCTCTGTCCCTTTCCCTTCCTCTCTGTAAAAAAAATCAAGAAAATATATTATTTTAAAAAGAAAAAGGTACAATGATTTTCACACTCATAAACATTTTATATGAAAATAGTAACTAGTCTGACTGTGTCTTATAGTCTTCAGTTTTAGTCAGCTTTTCCTTTTTGTCACATTGACTTTTTTAAATTACAAAAGTAAAGTATGCTTTTGAAAATTTAAATACAGAATTTTCATAATTGTTCCCTTCATTCTGTTCCTCAGAGAAAATCACTATTTATAGTTTTGACTGTATCTTTGTGGATGATTGTCTAAGTATATACAAAGACAGCAGGGCTGAGGGGACTGGGTGCCGCCATCTTGTGGCTATGGGCACCACCATATTTTGTGATGGCATAACCGTCAATTTACATATTCCCTCTTTATTAGATAGGATCATTTAATCCCACACACATTTACATTTTTAATACTTAGATACAGAAAATAAATTTTGAAAATTAAATACTCATTTTTGCAGAGAACTATGATAGAATGATTAATAAAAGAATTCAAAGCATAAAGCATATTTTATTAGGATAAAGTTATGTGAGAGAAAAAGAGTAAAAATACGGGTTCAAGGAGAAAAAAATGATGTAAAATTTCTGACTTAAAGCTTGTATATATTTTTTAACTGATAATGTAATATGTTATGGAATTTATATCCTATAGAACACATTTATAAGGGCATTATAACAAATTTTTAATTAGTCAATATTTATAATATGCTGGAAGTTGCATTCTTATTTTAATCCTATAAAAACTTTTGATAAACTTTAAAATACGCAAGGCAGAATATGGTTTTACAAAATGTTATAGGGGTATGAAGACCACTAGTTAAAACCCACATGAGGATCCGTTTTCTTACCCCCTTCTCCATGCAGAGTTCACACTCTTTTTACGGTGCTTCAAATGCTGGATTGGGAATACGCACTAGCAGTTTGTAAGTTCTTAAATCTCTATGTGAGTTTACTAGGGCTTTACACGCAAGAAAGCCTTCCAATATTTCCAATATTTACTAAAAAATGCATTTACTATTGATAATGTGTCTTGTTCCCTGCATGACTTGTTTACAAATGCGTGGAAAGAGAAGGTACAATTGAATCACTGTTGGTCAGTACCTGTCCCTGAGACTGTGAGTAAGATCACATCTTTTCCCCTGCAGGATGCTGGGCAGAGTTCCCTCCCTGCGTGGGGTGTCTAGGTCCGAGCTTCTGCCCGTGTTTTTTGCAGGGGGAAGGGTGTGGACAAGGTGCAAGAAGGGGACTTTGCCTGTGAAGCACATTGAGAATAGTATGTAGCTTCCCAACTGGAGTCCTTGCCAGCAGCTGATTCACCATGTGGATGGGGAGTAATTATCTCGCCCTGTGTTCTCTCCTGCTGTGGAGAAGCAAGTCTTGGCATAGATTCATATATCTGCATCACCTGCACCAATTATCCTGTTTATTAATGCAAGTACTTGTCATTTCTTTTAGTCCTCTACATCAGTAGAGAAAACATAAGGAATGCAAAGCTGAAATGTCTTTTTACTTTCTTCCCATAAATATTTTTTCTCATACTGGAGTTTACATTTCGGACCAATATACAGTGTTTACATTTATCTTATGGCCAATATTTTTTACTTAGTATAAAATAATTTACCAAAAATTAAAACTTAGGCCTAAACCAGTTTGGCTCAATGGATAGAGCATCGGCCTGCGGACTGAAAGGTCACGGGTTCGATTCCGGGCATGGGCATGTACCTTAGTTGCAGGCACATCCCCAGTGTGGAGCGTGCAGGAGGCAGCTGATTGATGTCTCTTTCTCGTCAATGTTTCTAGCTCTCTGACCCTCTCCCTTCCTCTCTATAAAAAAATCAATAAAATATATTTTTTAAAAAATTAAAACTTAGGTTTTTGTGGAATGATGTACTCTGAGTTAATGCACATGAACTTACAGGATGGTATTTATGTTACCATTTTTATTATCGCTAGGCTGGCCATCTGTAGGCAATGACTCATCTCTGATTTTTAACTCTTCTCTGAATTGACCTACCGGAAGTCTCATTTTGCAGGAATCTGTACTTAGTAGGCAGTCTATTAGAAAGAATGTGTTCAAGATAACGCATTCATTGCTGACAAATGTAACTATTATAATTTTAGGGAATTTATTTTCAATTCACAAAAATTTCCTTGGTAATTCACAGAACGGACTCGAATGGAGAAATATAAAACATCAGGCTAAGGTTAACCCCAGAGGGGAAAAACTCTGTGTATGTGTGACTTGTCCTAGAAACCTCAAATCATACTTTATAGCGAATTCTCTTTTCTGATTATACTTCATATGAAAATATTTATAACAGTTATTTTAAAGATCACATGTAGGGCGTCATTTTTCCCCAAGAGAATGTGCTGGCACATATTCTACTAATGAGTTAGGGATCCTTTAATTAAGTCGTAAATTGAACTAAAAAACTGTTATGATAAATACATGCAGATGATACTTACTCTTTCAGAGGTGAACAGACAAAGCCGCAGCCATGGTTATAACCACGGATGTAATGTGAGGTTGGAGGATATCCTGGGAAATCCACACTTATAGCTAAGGGATGTAAACAGAAATAAAGTGAAACCTCTTGCACAAAGGTAAAAAACTCTATTTCAAGTAATATGTCTTAAAAAATATATATGTAATACAGCTTTTAATGTAACTTAGGTATTATTAGCACTGACACTGGTTTTATACATGGGCTGTATGTTGGTACATATGAATGCGTGCACAGGCCAAACCTGAGAAAAGACCAGTTTGAGAACAACTGTCCTCTCAGACATTTTCACACTAGTGTTTCTAAAGAGGATGTTAACTTTGACATACAGGAGAAACTGTTCAAAGTATCATCTTATCACTTTCTGAGATTTGAAGCAAAAGCAGTCAAAAGGAAAAAGGCTATTAGGAGAATGGGTTTATAGATTTTTTTTGTGAAATCATTTTTAAATACAATATTGAATGTATTTATTTGGCATGTCAAAGAAGATAGTTTAAATGTCCTTTTCTGCAAATTCTCTAAATTCAAAGTGTAATGAAAAATCAGTTTGCCCGACCGCTGTGGCTCAGTTGAGCATCGACCTATGAACCAGGAGGTCACAGTTCCATTCTCAGTCATGGCACATGCTCTGGTTGCCGGCTTAATACCCCAGTAAGGGGGCGCACAGGAGGCAGCCAATCAATGATTCTCTCTCATAAATGATTCCCTCTTTCTCTCCCTTCCTCTCTGAAATCAATAACAATATATGTTTAAAAACTCAGTAGAGTTGTTTTAGGAATTATGCAGTATAATTGTATTGTACATGAATACAGAAGGGAGGTGATTTGATTATGATTGTTTATGATAATTATATGTACTCTTTCGAAAAATATTTTTAAAATGTATTGATTCTGTGCATCTGAATCCTGCTCTTGTCAGAGAAGATGGATTTTCCCATGTGATTTTAACATAAGCTATCAATTCTGTGGGAAGTACAATGTGAAGCATTAGCTTTGGTCTAGCTCAGGAAACAAGTGTGGTTGAACGAATTTTCCATTTTTATTACTTGTTTTATCACCTTAACAGAGCCTATTATGTTGGCATAATGGTATTTCCAGAAGTGATATTAACATATTTTCCCTGTTTAAAATACGGAGATTATGCTTGTTTGTAAAAGAAAATTCGTTTTATTCCACGAACAGATATGGGTCTTTTGTGAGGAATATTGGGTTGGTAGCTAGTACTGATCTGGGAAAATCAGAAAGACGTGTGTTTTAATTCTGGTTCAGCAGCTTATTGCTATCTGAAGTTTTCTCTGAATTTCCATTTCCTTACTGGTGAGATAAAGTATGTAAAGTGAACAACAGCAAAAAAAAGGGAAGGAAGGAAGGAAGGAAGGAAGGAAGGAAGGAAGGAAGGAAGGAAGGAAGGAAGGAAGGAAGGAAGAGAGGAAGGAAAAAGAAGAAAACTATCAGTATTTACTGATAATTCATCCAAAGAAAGTGCTTAAAGCAAATTCAGTACTGATCACTGAATGACTGATTACAACCATTTGTTGATTTTGACTTCATACTACTATTTTTACTCCTAAAAATGAGATAGAAATGGTCTGCTTCAAAACACAGAAAATAGCAGATCTATGACTCAGACGCTATTTTGCATAGTAGACAGTGAATAGATTTTTATCTGCCCTCGTTTTAAAACTGAGCTAACCGAATGACAACTATACGAAAGGGGTGAACATCGGGCCTTAGTGGCATGCTGCACCAGAGCTAAGTCTGTGTGAGTGCTGTTAGCACAGCTAGGACTCAGTCTGGACTCTGAAACTAGCACCATGGACACATCAGAAACCTTGTCAGGAAATAATAAATAACAACACGGAACTGTCCCGATCTCCAGGAAGCTTTCAGTAGGGAAAGCTATTCAGAGAGCAAGGGTCAGATTAAATTGAGTGATGGAGGCCAGCAGGGCTCCAGGCCACTATCTTGCCAAAGATCCTTCCTCATGACTTATCTGGAGTTATCTGGCCCCAGTGATCTTCATGGCAGGAAGTGGTAATGTTTCAAGCGAATAATCCATGTTAAGAAATGGCCCCACCTTGGGGTTTTACTGGGTGACATATTTTGGGGGGCTAAGGATGCATCAAAACCCCTACTTTCTAAAAAAAAAATATATATATATATATTTATTTATTACTGGTATTTATTACTGGATAATGAGCTTATCCAGTAACTGATAAAACTCCTATTTTCACTAGGTGGGTCTTTATATATTGTGTAAAGACCGACCTAGTGAAAATAGGAGTTTTATCAGTTACTGATAAGCTCATTCTATGCAATTCAAATATAAAATGATATATCTAAAGATGACTTTGGTTTCTCAGTAGTTTTGAAATGTTTGCGGTGTAGATTCAGCCTACAGGTACTAACTGTACCCAGTGCTGTGGTTATACGCTGCCAAAAGGCCCGGAGATGCCACCACCATTGACTGTGATGTAGAAGGCACCTCCAGAGCTGGGTCAAAACAGCAGGCTGGTCTACCTTATACATGTATGTGTTAGTCTCACCAAGTAAATGAAAAATAAAGAAAGAATTGAAAAGATATCTCTCCCAAAATGTGAGCTAAAGAGAAAAATTATTACTAACTCAGAGTAATTCTACAATGTGGGCGAAAATGGTTCAACTTACAGCTGATCACATTCACATTCCCTTCGTAGCACTTGAAGTGCACAATGTCGATAAAGTCTCGGGGGGAAATTGAGCCCATGGCAAAACTTTGGGTAATGGCGTGACATATGATTGTGTCCTGAAACAAATCAAACCATAGACATTGCAGCAGTTAGTTAATATCTATGCCTGGTCCTGCTCCCCAAAGAACTTCCCTGTGGAAGATTGGCCACTACAGTGGTACCCCGAGATACGAGTTTAATTCGTTCTGTAACCTTGAGGCGTGGGAAACTGAGACGCTCGAGTCGCGGTAAACTGGTGGGTCGTGTGCAGCCGGCCGATCCGCGCGATGACTCGTATCTCAAATGTTGCTCGTATTTCAAAGCAAAAATCGCTCGCTCGACGGCTCGTATCTCAAAAATCTGCTATGTTAGGGCACTCGTATCTTGGGGTACCACTGTACTTGGAAAAAGCAGGACTTTGCAATTTTAAGAACTTATCACCCAACCAACCTGCATTTTCCGTGTTAAAGGAACATTAGATATGGTTCTCCCAGTAAGTACAAGACAACAAAAGTAAAAACCAACATGTGGGACTACACCAAACTAAAAGGCTTCTGCACAGCAAAGCAAGCCATCAATAATGAAGAGGGGCCCTGCCGGTGTGGCTCAGTGGTTGAGTGTCGACCCGTGAACCAGGAGATCACAGTTGGATTCACATATGCCCAGGTTGCAGGCTCAATCCCCAGTAAGGAGCATGCAGGAGGCAGCCAATCGGTGATTCTCTCTCACCCTCTCCCTGCCTCTGAAATCAATAAAAACCTCTTTTAAAAAATGAAAAGGGAACCTACAAAACTAGAGAAAATATTTGCAAATCATATCTATTTATATAATTACTAGAGGCCCAGTGCATGAAATTTGTGCAGGGGAGAGGGGTACCCTCAGCCCAGCCTGCACCCTCTCCAATCTGGGATCCCTCTCACAATCCTGGACTGCTGGCTCCTAATCACTCATCTGCCTGCCTGCCTGCCTGTCTGGTGGCATGTTTAATAATGTTGGAGAATCCAGGAATTTATTCCCTCATAACCAAAGGCCCACATCTTTAAGAGAGCTAACCAGATGCAGAATGAGGTGTGCATTTAAAACAAAGAGAAGCTACTTGCAATTAAACTCTTGAGTGATAAAGAAAGAAGTTTTAAGGCTTTTATAAAGATTTCAACACAGTATGAATCTATAAAATAGGAAGTGTATACCTAATATAAGTTTAATAAACTTAAATCACTAAGAGATAAAACTAAAAATATACTAATACAGGAAAAGTTTAATATTAAACAACAAATTACCGAATCAATCTTGTGTATCAAATTGTACACTTTCAATGATTTATCCCATGTAATTCTAATTTCAGGCTTGTAGAGGAAATCAGTTAGTTTAGATGATGATTCTGAAATTATTCCTTCAACACGGTATCTATAGTTAACAAAATAAAGAAAATTCAAAATGTAACTAGTTCAGTCTAAGTTGAAAATATAATGTTATCATAGTATGACACGGACTAATTTAGTAAAAGAAAATTTGAGGGTCATATCAGCAATTCAAAACACTAATATTCAATTAGAAGTAGTAAGGTTTCTTTAAGTATATATTACAATAATTAATACAAATTATTTCAAAGTTCATTTTTCTAAAAACTTTGTTTATAATGTTTCTGTAGATTAAAATTTTTTTTTCTATTTATTTCAGAAAAGAAGGGAGAGGGAGAGATAGAAAGATTTTTTATTTATTTCAGAAAAGAGGGAGAGAGAATAATTGATCCGCTGCCTCTTGCATCTCTCCATGGGGATCGAGCCCACAGCCCAGGCATGAGCCCTAACCAGGAATCGAACCTCGGCCTCCTGGTTCATAGGTTGATCCTCAACCCCTGAGCCATGCCAGCTGGGCTGTAGTTTTCTAGAGGGGCAAATTTCATTTAGGATTTTTCTAAAATCTTTCTTATAAATATTTATCTGCTGTGTTATATAAGTCAACAGTACTAATTGATAACTGTTCAGCCCCAAATCATCATCTAAGTATGTAATGTGGTATAAAGGAGAGGTCAGCAAACTTTAAATTCTAGACACATAAATGCCACTGAATTCAAAACAATAATTGCAAATAATTGCAAATAGAAAATTGTACTTACAGATTTCCATGGAATTTTTTAGAAGCCTTGCTAGAAACAGTTATTTTTTTCTCAAAGGGGAAAAAATATAAATAAGTTAGCTGTCAAGTACAGAAGAAAAAAAAATGAAAAAATAAAACAAAGCAAAAGCCTTATTTGTAAAAACAGTTTCTCATTTAAAATCACAAACTTGAAACACATTAGTTTTCTTACTGATGATTTAACCACTTTCCAGCCTGATGTATCTTGACTGTAACCTAAAATGTCTTGAGTAGTTTGTTGGGCAAGTAGCTTATAGTCCATCTACCTGCAAAGTTTTAAAAAGAAATGATTGGTAAGAATGTGATCATACAAAATGTTTTAAAATCAAAACAGTATTACATTTGACTGCTGTTTCTACAGGGCCCAGCACATGGCAGTGAACAGTAATTACCTGTTGAGTGCCCGCAGGCAAAAGTCTCTCCCTCCCTATTCGCAAGGAGAAAATGGGGGGGCTTTGGAGTCAGCGAGACCTGGCTCACCTCCTGTCTCTGCCATGGGCTGATTGTGAGCCACATTATCTGATATTTGTCTCCCCATTTCCTCACGTTTTAAAACTGGGATAGGACCTAACTGTAGATCAGTGGTTCTCAACCTTCCTAAGGCCACGACCCTTGCATACAGTTCCTCATGTGGTGGTGACCCCCAACCAGGAAATTTTGCTACTCTTATGCATCGTGATGTAAATAGCTGCATTTTCCTCCGGTCTTAGGCGACCCCTGTGAAAGGGTCGTTCGACCCCCAAAGGGGTCGTGACCCACAGGTTGAGAACCACTGCTGTAGAAGTAATGTGAGGATTAAGTGGGATAAGGCACTTCAATGTCTGTCCTACCCCATTGCTAGGCATCTAACAGTCAGTCAATAAATCATTTTTTCTATCAATCATGCCTTTTTTTCTTTTGCAAAGCATCACCATCTGTTGATCAGGTTTTCTTCGAAATTCATCTTTATATAGTATATATATTTTTTTAATTGATTTTTTTTACAGAGAGGAAGGGAGAGAGACAGAGAGTTAGAAACATCGATGAGAGTGAAACATTGATCAGCCGCCTCCTGCACGCCTCCCACTGGGGATGTGCCTGCAACCAAGATACATGCCCTTGACCGGAATCGAACCTGGGACCTTTCAGTCCGCAGGCCGACGCTCTACCCACTGAGCCACACCGGTCAGGGCGGAAATCCATCTTTTTAAAGTGAGTGGCAGTGGCACCAAAAATGATGTGACGCCTGGCTTCCTCTCCAAAGGCAACTCCTGTCCTCCGCTCTCCCACTCAGCCAGCTGCGGTTCCTCAAAAGCAGCTCAGCCTCTTCCTGCCTCGGGGCCTTTTACTGGCTGTTCCCTCTGCTTGTAACATTCCTCCCCATATGGATGGCCGGCTCCCCTTCATGGGTGTCTTTGCTCAAACGTCAGGCAGGATATAAAGTTAGAAGCAACTCCGAAGGGGTGAGGTACGGAGGTGGGTGTGGCAGATACAGCGGAGTAAGAGACTGTCTCTGCTGTGAATGATTCAGGAGCTGGAGTCTCAGGGAGCCGCTGGCCCATCATCTGGTTTCCAATTCAGAGAAGCTGGCGGGACCCAACTGGTGTGGCTCAGTGGATAGAGCGTCGGCCTGTGGACTGAAGGGTCCCAGGTTCGATTCCGGTCAAGGGCATGTGCCTTGGTGGCGGGCACATCCCCAGTGGGGGGCGTGCAGGAGGCGGCTGATCGATGTCTCTCTCTCATCGATGTTTCTGACTTTCTATCCCTCTCCCTTCCTCTCTGTGAAAAATCAATAAAATATGTTAAAAAAAAAAAAAAAAAGAGAGAAGTTGGCGGTACCCAACCGGTGTGGCTCAGTGGATAGAGCCTCGGCCTGCGGACTGAAGGGTCCCGGGTTCGATTCCGGTCAAGGGCACATACCTTGGTAGCGGGCACTTCCCACTTCCCCAGTGGGGGGGCGTGGGGGAGGCGGCTGATTGATGTTTCTACTATATTTTATTGATTTTTTACGGAGAGGAAGGGAGAGGGATAGAGGATTAGAAACATCGATGAGAGAGAGTGACATCGATCAGCTGCCTCCTGCACGCCCCCCACTGGGGATGTGCCTGCAACCAAGGTACATGCCCTTGACCGGAATCGAACCGGGGACCCTTCAGTCCGCAGGCCGACGCTCTATCCACTGAGCCACACCGGTTTGGGCTCATCGATGTTTCTAGCTCTCTGTCCCCTCTCTCTTCCTCTCCGTAAAAAAAATCCATAAAATATATTTTGAGAGAGAAAGAGAGAGAGAGAGAGAGAGAGAGAGAGAGAGAGAGAGAGAGAGGGAGAGGGAGAGGTGAGCACGCAGCGGCCCCCGCGGCCTCACCTGGCGTGTGACATGGGCCGCGCGCGCGGTGATTCCGGTGGAGGGACCGGCGCCTTCGCCCGCGGCTCAGCGGGAGCGGAGCAGCCCCCGGCAGCGCCGCGGCATCGTCCCGGCCGCCGGCTGCAGACCGGTTCTTCGCGCTCCCGCCCGAGCCCGCCCGCCGGGGGGGGGGGGCCGTGCGCCGCCTTGTTACGTGGGTCTTCGCCTCCGTTTGTGCGGCATCATCCCCCCCCGTCCCTCCGGGCGGCCCGGCGGCGCCCCGGTCCGTGCCGGGCCCCCGCCATGCTGCCGGGCGCCTGGTCCCGGGGGCGGCTGGACCCCAGCCCTCCGTCCTCCATCCCGCCTTCCTCCACCCCGCCTCCGCTTAGAGGGTGAGGCGGGGGACGGGGAGCCCCGGGGGGCCGGGCTCCGGGAGAAAGCGGGGCAGGAGGGACGGGGGAGGGAGGTGGGATGGAGGAAGCGGTCTGGGGCGCTGCCCGGGCCCAGAGGGTGTCCGATCCTGGGAAGGGGTGCGCTGGCCGCGGGGAGACCCGCTCCCTGGGAAGGACCGGGGAGGGGGGGCCGGCTCTCGGAGACGGAAACGTCAGCCGCAGGCGCCCCAGATCTCCCCGACCGAGTGCCCGCGGGTCACCCGCGCCCACCGGCCACGGGCAGCGAAGACGCAGGTGGGAGAGGGCGCGCGCGGCAGCGACGTGGATGGACGTCATCCCGAACGCCCACCGCAGAGGGATGCGCGGGGCAGAAACTACACTTCCCGGCAGGCAGTGCGCCTGCACGCTCCGCGGCGCCGCGTTCCCCCCTCCAGGACTCCGCCCCCCGGCGCCCGAGCCCCACGCATGCGCACCGCGAGCCGGCGCCATGTTGGGTCCGTTTGAAAGCCGCGCGCGGGCGTCCCGCTTCGCCGTGACGGCGGAGGATGCTGCGGGCGAGCGGAGCCCGGGGCGCGGCGGCGCCTGACAGGGATGCCTTGTGGCGTCTCCCGCCGGGCCACGGGCCTGGGCGGTCGGCGGGCAGCTGTGAAGTGTGCGTTTTCACTTCTCTCTCAGTCGGGACCTGGCGCGGGGGGTTCGGCCCGAAAAAGCGGGTGTGGAGGGGCGTGCGGCCTCTGACAGCCCGCGGGGAGGGCGCCGGGGCGGGGGGCGGGCGGGACGGGAAGACGCCTCGGGCGGGAGGAGAGTCCCCGCGGAAGGGGGACCGGGAGGGGGCGGGACGCGGGCCCGGACCGGGGCGCCCGGCGTGGGTCCCGGGGAGTCGAGGTGGCGACGGAAGGGAGGGTGCGGGGGACGGGGTGGAGGCTGGGGCGTTGGGGGCCGTCACCCCGAGGGTTTCGGTGGCTCCGCGTTCGCCCCCGCGGCGCTCGCTCCTCTGGCCTGAAGGACGGAGTCCGGGAAGCCGCGTCTGGCCGCGGGGGTCCCGGGGAAGGGCGTCTCCGAGGGGCGGGCGGGCCGGCGGTTCGAACCCAACGCCCGGAGGGGAGGAGCCGGGGGCGGGGGCGCCGGCCATCCTGGCTGCCCGGCTTGCTCGTGTGTTTTTTGTTTTTGTTTTTTTAATTTTTTAAAAATATATTTAATTGATTTTTTACAGAGAGGAAGGGAGAGGGATAGAAAGTCAGAAACATGGATGAGAGAGACATCGATCAGCCGCCTCCTGCACGCCCCCTACTGGGGATGTGCCCGCAACCAAGGTACATGCCCTTGACCGGAATCGAACCTGGGACCTTTCAGTCCGCAGGCCGGTGCTCTATCCACTGAGCCACACGGGTTTCGGCTGTCTCGTGTTTTTTTTTTTTTTTTTTTTT
>PVJN01017011.1:0-41184 GCA_004026805.1 Lasiurus borealis
CATTCTGTAGAAGCTGTTAATAATGAAGGCGACATTATTATCACACTAGCAGTTACCTTTTTTCTCCTTTTCTTTCCCCTAATAAACGCTCTTATCACACAGAGGAGAGAGAAGAAGGGGCAGAGAGTGGCTGACCTGGCTTTGAGACCTCAGGAGCTCTGTTCCATATCTGCTCTGAGGATGAAAGGAAGCCTTTGTTTCGCTGCCCTGCACATTTCAAGTGCCTCTGAGGAAGAGAAGTTAGGAAAATGATGCTTGATTTCTATGTGTGGAATTTACTCAGGAGCAGGGAGGGGCCCTCAGTGTAAATGTAATTTATCATTTTTTTCATGGAAATTTCTAAGGAAAGAAAATATATAAGATTTGCAGGCTTCTGGATGGATTTCCTCTGGGATATTTAAAAAGCCAACATAAATATTTCAGCAGCAGTGTTAATGTTATTGCATTCAAAAGTTATAAATTTGCTGCTATCTGATGTTGGCAGTCATATGTTCAGCCTCACAAAGTCATTGCCCACTTTCTCAGGAATCCAAGACCAAGGGATATTGAAGGGCAGGCCCCAGACCTTATGTTAGCTTTTTCATTGCCATTCCCTCTAACCAAATTGAAGGAGAATTTCATTTCTACACATCACCCACCCACCTTGATTACTGAAGATTAAGTGATCAGGAAGTAAAAAAATATAAACCAAGATCTATGTCTCCAGGCTGAACACCAACATATTATGAAAAGCTCCCATTAAAAATCATGGCAAGTAAAATACGAATGGTCCATAGAACTGAAGAATTCTTTCCCTATCAGTTACATAATCTAGCCTGGTTATCATTGGAACCAGAACAAGGTCATCATTTTAAGATTTCAATAACATCTGAAGGCAGTCTAATTGGGCAACCACTAAGAACATTAATGCCACTATCAACAAAACCCCATGCAAGGGCACAGGAATTTCTGCTTTGGGATAATTATTCTTTTAGTGGGGATATAATCAGTCAACAATCTAATGGAATGCCAGATTCAAATTAATTACAAAATCCTCTTTCCTATGAATCATAGAGAATTAAGGATTTTATGCCAAATCAACTAGAAACTTGGTTGTGGAATACACACCTGAAGTGTTAGGCCAATAGAAGTATCACTGCAGGGCCATGGTATTAATTTGTGATCACCCAGGTGAGGGGAGGGAGCTTCCATAATACTTCCCTTTTCTGCTTTCTTCCCAAGGGCACCTTGGATGACGCTGATGACCCCAGCACCAGCATTGGCGCCTACCACTACATGCTGGAGTCCAATATGGGGAAGACCATGCTGGAATTTCAGGTACCTGACTTTCTGCCACTTATTTATTTTGCTATAAAGTCTAAAAGCCTGGGAGAATACCACTCATATCATGAACACCTTCTGCCTCTCAGATCTACTTTTTAAATTTGTTTTGGTCATTTTCATTTAATCCTTTTAGAAGTTAGCATGGTAGCTCTATCTTAGCAATGCCTCAGTGGGTTAAAATAGCATGCAAACAAGGCATAATTTTTGCTTTCTTTTTTTAAAATATATTTTTTTACAGAGAAGAAGGGAGAAGGATAGTTAGAAATACCAATGAGAGAGAAACATCGATCAGCTGCCTCCTGCACACCCCCTACTGGAGATGTGCCTGCAACCAAGGTACATGCCCTTGATCGGAATCAAACCTGGGACCCTTCAGTCTGCAGGCCAACGCTCTATCCATTGAGCCAAATTTTTGGCCAATTTTTGTTTTCTTAAAGGGAACTAAAAGACTTAAGTCTAAGAAATGGGTAGGGAACACGACTGATTTACAACTATATCATTTTACCAACTTTTCAATACAATGTTCCCCTTCAACCAAAATAAACAGTCTGAAGTGTTGGTTGTGACCATTTGGTTCT
The DNA here is from genome assembly GCA_004026805.1 of Lasiurus borealis. NCBI lineage: Eukaryota > Metazoa > Chordata > Mammalia > Chiroptera > Vespertilionidae > Lasiurus > Lasiurus borealis. The sequence goes on from PVJN01017011.1 coordinate 1,902, forward strand.
TAATTTTCAGAAGTCATAGATGAAAATGCCTGCAATGTATATTAAACAATGTTGTCCTCAGTTCTAGCATTTCTACTAAAGAAATCTGTCACCTCCTATCATTAATTAAATTAAAGAATTATCAAGCTATAATCCTTTTCATCCACTGCAGATAGCCATAATAGAGCTGAGGAACTACATTATCTATTATTTCCAAATAAAATAATATGTCAATAACAACAATAATATGGACTATAGCTAACATTTATTGGATGTTTGTCATGTCTGGCATTGTGCTAAACATTTAACAAATATCGCCATAATTTAACCTTCAAAATCTGCATTATAAGTATGTATTATCTCCACATTATCACTGAAGGAAGTGTACAATAGAGCTTAGCACATGGCAAAGCCAAGGTTCAGACCCAGGCTGTCTGATTTCTGAGTTCACACCCTTAACTATTATCCTACATTGGGCTGAACAGATGAAAATTCACTTGTTAGACATGAAAAGTTTTCCCTCTAAAAAACTAAATTTGAATGCCGTTGAATATCTACATACATGCAGAGGTAGAGGGAATCAATATGAAATGTTATAATGAAGATTTTTTGCCCCCAGTATTTCAATTTTTTTTTTAGATTAGATCATAAGAAGTACTCAAAGATATAAAGTTTTATGAACAAAAATGTTCATCATGAAATAATTTACAGTGGTGTTACAGCTCAGCCTGCAGTCACTAACTTTCAAATACCTTCTTTGGTACCTTTCAGCTCTTTTCCTATTGATACAGTCACTGTTCAAGTGGATGTGTCCTCCCTGTACATTAAAAACAACAATATTTCCTCATCAGTCCCTTGTTTGATGAAGCAAAAATACTTTTTCTTCACTTCGTCTTAGGAATATCTCATTCATCCAATTTTCTCCTTAAGGGGCCATGGGCTCATGGACCTTTGATGTTGCTTGCCTTGGTTTGGAAGAGATCAGGTATCTTTAAAGTCTACCCTCTGGAGCAGACCAGGGCACACATCAGCTCATTAGGTCTGAGCCCAGGCTTTGGAGGGGGCTGGTCCCTTTCAGGCTGGCTGGGCTTCTCACCTCTGAACCTGCCTCCTCATTTGCATATAAATCAGTGAGCATAATAGCAGTGGCATTTCCTCACAGTACCATTATGAGGATGAAAAGGGACCATGTAGAAAGAGTCCAGAACAGTCCTTGGCATATTGTAAATGCTCAATGAAGATGAACAAACCTTATTATATAACTTTCTGAAGAAGGATTGCTTTACCACCTGAGGCTCCTGGGTAGATTCCCTTGACAATTTTATATAAACTAAAGGTTTCAGATGTGGACAGGGTAGCTTCCCTGCGTGAACATTTCAGGATCCTTGCTGTAGAATAAAAAGGTGGGACTATAAAGGGTACTTCCTCTTATCCCCAGTAACAATCTAAAGTCAAACAGAAAAAAAAATAATAAAGGGAGGATCATAACACAGGAGAGAGAACACAAACTTTTATTAAAGACTTGCATGTGAAGCTGGCTCTACCACTTTCCACCTGTGAACTGAACTATTGTGAGGTTCTGCTTTCCATGTATAAAATAGGAATTATAATGCCCATTGTATAGGATTTTTGTGGGACTTACATAATATGACATTTATAAAGTGTCTAGCTTAGTGATTTTCTCTCAAAGAACCTCACTTTTAAAAGTTTCTCCCCTCTCAACCCAGACAAAAAAAAAATATATAGAATGAATGTTTCCTGTCTCAGTACTTAGTAGCTTGTATATGATTTAGTATCTATTTTCAGAAAATCAAGACTGATTTTTTTTTCATTTTAAATGAACATTTATTGACCCCATATTAAATGGGACATGTTTAAGGAATGTACCACCTCTGCTTGTGGACAGTTCCCTGCACTGTACTGCTGGGTACACCCTATAGCTCACTAGTCTTGTACAATTATTCACATTCCTATAATGGAATAGCAGTCTTGTGCAGAAGCTCAGAATCTTCTTAGACAGTTGTGATTAACAGAGCAAAGATCACAGCCAATGGAGAATCTGACTCATTTTAAATGAGCGCTGAGGTGACCTCATCGCTTTCAGGGGAAGTGCTGAGCTCCTCTGGCACTATAGTGATGGGCTCTTCCAAATATTCACCAGTGACATTCACTGTGTCTTCCTCAGTGGCTTCTTCCTCAGAGCTGGAGGTGTTTGATTCCACATCATAGACAATTCCCAAACCTGTGTATTCTCTAAATAATCCTCAGTGGTCCACTCTGCACCACCAGTGAGGTCTCAGAATGTTGGCGACTCTGGGTCAGTGGTTGGCATTAGTTCAACCTGTAATTCTGAGTCACAAGAAATGTCTGTATCTGAGTCAGCATCCACAGTGTGGGAGTATCGAGGGAAGAAGCAGACAGAGAGGATGGGGGCTTCTTGATCATGGTGTGGGCTGGGAGCAGCAGGGAGTGCAGGAGGCTAGGCAAGGTGAGGAGGCAGGTGGCACACCCTCAGTGCCAAGAATGATTTTTGAATGCCATTGAGGTAATCTGCCAAAGATGGGAGGCAAGATTTTCTTTTTTAATTCTTAAAATTTCATCTAAGTACTATAAAACGCTTTACTAACCACCTTTCAGTAATACTTTAATTGCCTTGGTATATATAGGCTGTGTTTCTTGTGTGGTCTATGTAGTAAGACATTTAAATATGTGAAATAATTATAATCATGCTGGAAATGCTTCATAAATTCACAGAGGGGAGGCTGGGGGCAGGATGGGGTACAGAGGAAGGAAGAGGAAGATGTGAGGACAGGAAAAATCCAAAATCCCTCTCCCCGGTAGGGGTGCTTGGCAACCCAGGAGGAGGGCCTGGAGCACAGACATCCCTTTCTTTCCCACCAGCTCTATTGCCTGCAGGGCCTGCACATTCCTTGGTGGCCAGGCTTAAATGCATCGGCTTGTTTCTGCACATGATGGGAATTGACCACAGCCGACCCAGCAGCCAGTACCCCTGGTGGGTAATAGATGTGTGCTTACCCCTAGATGACTACACCGTATAAAAACAAGGCTGGTGTCTCCTGACTGCCCGCAGGCTTTCCAGGGGCGCTGTCAAGGAGGCAGGGCGCAGAGGTAACCTGATAGGCTTCTGCTTACCTTCACTTGGGAGGGAAGCCTGGATGCCTGTTTTGAGGTAGCCTTGCCTTAGAGAAAACTGCCTGATGTTTGGGGGGAAGGGATGGTAACAGCACTAGCCACTGGGTCTTGTCAAGGTCAGGTTCGAGGCAGACTTTGACTGACGCCAGTTAATATATTTATTCTGCAGCCTAATGCAATCTAAGGACAAGTTGTTTATTTACATCTTTGCTAAATTCTCCAGGTTGCTTTTTAAAACCTCATCTCATAAACAAATTTCCTTTTAAATCCATTCTCTTGGGTGGGGAGATGGTGCCCACCTGTTTTTCAAGTTCTTCATTTATAGTGTTTGTTTTTCTTATTTCTGATGAATCACAGAACCAAGCCAGTCTCCCAGACGTAGTTCCAGAGAAAAACAGTGTGCATTCCCGTCCCTCCATCCCCCACCCCACAAAGCAGCTGAAGGGCCAGTGTTTCTACCAGGAGGCAATACCATGAAGCACTGTGAGGACAGAGCCCAGTTGTAGTTGGTTAAAATGGAATGGATGACAAAATGAACCAAGAAAGCTGTAAATCTTCCCTGAAGAGAAAACACACACACACACACACACACACACACACACACACACACACACACATGGCTTGATTTTTCCACTTTATTTTAATTTTACTTTGCTGATCAGGACTAACTACATAATTTATGAGGCCCAAGGCAAAATGAAAATGCAGGGCCTTTTGTTAAAAATCTACTAAGAATTTCAAGGCAGTGGATCATTACACTAAGCTCAAGGACCTAGGTGCCTGCACAAATCACAAACTCAAGAAGTTGGCCTTGACCATGAGACAGACCCATGAGAAGGGTCCAGACTAGGTGAGAAGAGTTGGGCACTCATTTCAGGCATTTAAAGGAGTGTCAAAAAATGCAGTGATCAAGATGAGTAGTAGTATAACCCAAGGTTATGTAAAGTCAAAAGGTGCAAAAATTCATGACAAACAAAATATCAAAATTTTAAATAATGACAGAATTTTAAATAAAAGACCCTGAACTTGCATGACTCACCTTAAACTTGCTTCACTCAGCTAACCCTAGTCCCAACCCAACCTTTAGGCCAGCTGCTTGTTTATCTCTCAGGATGCACAGACTCCTCAGGTTTCTAGATCAATCCACAGAACAGATAACCCCACAGGAAGAGTCCTGTGAGGAACAGGCAGAGGGCTCATTGAACAGACTTCCTTTAAAGGGACAGAACTTCGACAGGTAGAAAACAAGTCTGGCAGCAAGGAATCCTGGTGAAACGAGGGGGCAGCCCTCTCCTAGCCAATCTGCAGTAATGCCAGGATTTCCTATGGAATGAATCAATGGGAAGCACACGAAGGTCTCCTGGGTTGAGCCTAGGGTTCATGCAGCTTCAGGAAGATTTGAAGATAGTGAATTTGGTCTTATGAGGGGGAATAAAGAATTGGGACTATCTGCATTATGATAGCAAGATTAATATGTCTATGAGGAGGGCACAACTTAGATGAGAACATAATGGAAGAAGACAGCAAGAAGGTCATCTTCCCTGAAGGACTTTAGAAACAAGAGCAACACTTGAGGAAGAGGAGCTTGTGTTACTTGAAAAAAAAATGTTTGGTGATAGATCAGGAATTTAGGTAAACCAGAGCAGGTGAAGAGGATTCTGCAGGCAAAAACAGTTAAAGTCTGGGGGTTGAGAGATGTAGGTTGCCAAGGCACGTAAGAAAGGTCTCTGGTTCTGTTTGCAGCAGAATTTGTGGGTTCTAAAGTCTTAGGGGGATTGCCATATGGAATGACAGGAATTTATTGGAAAAGGGGGTTTGTGTATAGATAAGAGTCAGAGCATTGTAGGCCTTGGAGGAAGAATGTGTTATCAAGGCAACAGTTGTTAGAACATGGAATAAGATCTCTGTTAGTAATAGGCTATTTCTCAAACTGTGCTATAAGAGAGTAAGGACAATGACAGCAGGGCTATTGGAAGCCACAGAATAAACTCAGTGTAGCTTCTGGGTTGTCAACTTTACATGAAGACTGGTGGTGGGGAGCGCAGGTGGAGGAGTGGAGGTGGTATTTATTTTCTTTTTAAAAAAAAATAAACATATACCTGGCCGGATAGCTTTGGTTAAAGCATTGTCCCAATACGCCAAGGTTTGAGTTCGATCCCCAGTCAGGACCCATACGAGAATCAACCAATGAGTGCATAAGTAAGTGGACAACAAATAGATGTTCATTCTCTCTCTCTCTCTCTCTCTCTCTCTCTCTCTCTCTCTCTCTCTCAACAAAGATAAACATATACAATAGAATATAAAATTCAAGTGGAAAGTTAAGATAAAACATGAAACAAAATCTTATTTGTAAATATTAGCCATCTTATAACACCACAGAGACTGTTTCATATCAGGACATAAAGAGTGTTCCTATTCATCTGTATGGCTGTGAACTATTCAGTGAGTAGATTTGAAGATAAGTTGGGAAGGGCAGCACAAATCTATCTTCCTCAGTCGCTTGGGTTTCTTTGATAAAAAGCACAGTGGTGAGCTAGGTTAGGCAACACTTGGTTGTGGTTAGAGAACAAACCACTCTCACTTTTCCAAATTAGCATGGTGATGTGACTGAGTGAAAATCTGGAGCGGGGCAGGGAGAAGTGGAGGCGAGCAGGCACCAGAGGAGTAGCCATCCTGGCACTGGACCCAGGGCCCTGGGCAGGCAATGGGCTCTGTGTTTGGGGCAGGAGTAATTCTGCTGGTTTCCATGTCAGATTTTAATGAATGAAAACAGACAGTTTGCTTTTACTGAGGTCTTGGGGGCCTGAGGAGGGTGGGGAGGATGCAGGGAGAGGGCGTGCTTACTGTATAAAAGAACAAAATCCCAAACTGAAAAGAAGAAACACATTACATTCTAATGGCAATTTCCAACATGATAATAGTGCTAGTTGCTTTTCTGCTTACCTTACAGCTTTAAAATTTACCCAATAATCCTAAAATGTCTGGAATCCCAGAAGGACTTTGTACCTCCTGGTTTTCACAATGAAAGCTTCTTTATTGTGAGGTAAAGACAGTGAAAGTCAGCTTTTTTGAATTGGCAGTTGGACATCTGTCTGAATGTAAGGTTTTCATGACCAGGAAGTTCCTTAATTGTGTTGTTATTTCCCGATCATTATAAGGTTGTGGTTTGTGGTATTAATACACAGTAAACGTGTCTCTGACCAAAAAGAAAAGAAAAAAAATCTAGGTAACTTCAGTGGAAGACTGCCAGCTCAAATCACATTAGAGAAATAACATCATCAGCACGTTTGTTCCCTTTAGCTTGCCCTTGATACCGTGCAGGGCAAGGATGAAGCTCGTAGGAAGTGTAATGCTGTGCTCAGCACTGGCCATTGGAAACTGGGTATAATTTTTTTTTAATCTTTATTGCTGAAAAATTTATGTACATCCCCTTTCCCCCCCATCGACCCCATGCAGCCACCCCCACCTCCCACTCCAGGCCCTCACCACGGTGGGTATATTTTAATGTCAGTTCCATCATATTGTTTATATTTTAAGAAATTTTCTTGACTGAATTTATAAATTTGGGAGTATTTTTACAGTATTTATAGTTTGACTATTATACATTTTATATTTATTTTTAGTCATGATTTCTTGATTTTTTCTTTAACATGTAATGTTGTCACATGATTCAAAACTCAAAAGGTGCAAAAGGATGTCAACGGAAGGTCTCCCTCCCACTCCTGTCCCCAAGCATGCCTGTTCTCCCCCAGGGGACAACTAGAGTTACCCGATTCTTTTATATCTTGTCAGAACTCTTCTAGGCATTTACAAGCAAATATTTGTCTAGATCTCCTATTTCATTTTTATCAACTAGTAGCACACAGTTTACAGGTTGTGCACTTTGCTTTTATTTTGTTTTAACCATACATCACAGAGATTCTTTACATTAGAACCTAGAGAAAGTGTTGCCTTTCTTTATGACTACACCGTATTCAGTGGTCTAAATGTATTGTAGGGGAGGAAAAGTAATTTTCCCAGCATACTTCTGAGTTCTTAGCTAAGACTCGTATAATAAAAGACAGATTAACAAGAGAAAAGCACATTTATTGACATGTATGCCGTGTATACATGAAAAAGACCCTGGGAAAAATGAATACATCCTGAGGTGGCATAGAATTCAGGATTAAATACCATCATAATAGGGAAAGAGGAAGGGGATGTAGGCTTCTTAGGGAAAGTAGATAACTTTAAAGAAACATAAACGGGCACTTAGAAGAATAAATGTGAGAAAGACTATGTGGGTGTGATGTGGACTTTCAGTTTCCTCTTCTGTGAGGCGTCCACCTCCCCAGGTTAGTGAAACGCCCCCGGCGGGGATTTATGACAGCTAGGTGCCTTTTGGAGGATGTGTCTTAGGTAAAAGAAGCTCAGAGAGACACTCATTCTATATTTGCTGTGTTTTGTTTTTTAAATTAAATCTTTATTATTTAGATTATTAAATTTTTTCCTCTTTTTTCCCCTCCATAGCTCCCCTCCACCTGGCTCCCACTCCTCCCTCTATCCTTACCTCCTCTCCATTGACCTCATCCATAGGTGTATGATTTTTGTCCAGTCTCTCCCTGTACACCACTTACCTTTCCCCCTGAGAATTATCAGTCCACTCCCGTTCTGTGCTCCTGATTCCATTATATTCACCAGTTTATTCTATTCATCAAATTTTTAATTCACTTAATTTATAGATTCAATTGTTGATAGATATGTATTTGTTGTTCATAATTTTTTATCTTTTACCTTTTTCTTCTTTCTCTTAAAGAGTACCTTTCACCATTTCATATAATTCTGATTTGGTATTGATGAACTCCTTTAGCTTTTTCTTCTCTGTGAAGCTCTTTATCTGCCCTTCATTTCCGAATGATAGCTCTGCTGGATAGAGTATTCTTGGTTGTAGGTTCTTGCTATTCATCACGATGAATATTTCTTGCCACTCCCGTCTGGCTTGCATTGTTTCTGTTAAGAAATCAGCTGACAATCATATGGGTGCTCCCTTGTAGGTAATTCACTGCTTTTCTCTTGCTGCTTTTAATATTCTCTCTTTGTCTTTTGCTCTTGGTATTTTAATGATGATGTGTCTTGGTGTAATCCTCTTTGGATTCCTTTTATATGGGGTTCTGTGTGCTTCCTGGACTTGTAAGTCTATTTCTTTCACCAGATGTGGGAAGTTTTCAGTCATTATTTCTTCAAATAGGTTTTCAGTATCTTGTTCTCTCTCTTCTTCTGGCACCCCCACAATTCTGATGTTGGTACGCTTGAAGCTGTCCGAGAGGCTCCTTACATTATCTTCACATTTTTGGATTCTTTTTTCTTCTTGCTTTTCCAGTTGAGTGTTTTCTGATTCTTTATATTTCAAATTTTTAACTTGATTCTTGCCTTCCTCTAGTTTGCTATTAGGTCTCTGTAAAATATTTTTTATTTCATTCAATATGTGTTTAATTTCTAGGTGGTCCTTTTTCATCTCTAGTTGGTCCTTTTTCATCTCCTCTTGGGTCTCGCTAAATTTATACAACTTTTCTAGGAAATTCTTGAAAAACCTTGTAAGGGCAGTTTTGAACTCTATATCCAGTCATTTGTTTTCCTCCATTTCTTTTGTTTGTGATCTCTTTTTTTGGCTCCGCATTTTCACTATGCTGGGAGAACTGTGTTGGATTCAGCCTTATGATACAGGACTTGCAAAACTGCAAAAGCCTCTCTGTTGAGCTTGGGATGGGTGGAGTCTCAGAGCTTAACAGACCGCCTTGCTTTCCAGTCTGCTCCACCCTCCACGGCCCCTGGGTCTCACGTGACTCTGGGTAATAGCTGGAGTGGTCCCTGTGTGCGCATACAGTGCCTCTAGACCACTGCCTTTCCTGCTCCCCTGTGCTCTGGGACCATATGAGTCTGGGTCCCCAGGGTTTTGCCCGAAACTGGGGTTTAGTGGAACTAGAAGTGGCATAGTTGGGAGGCTCTGTCTCCCACCTACTCGTGGAAGCCAGTGGCACCATCAGCAGTCAGTCCTCTGTGCTCAGTGCTGTGTGTGCCACCAGACTTCTGCCCTTTCGCAAATCCCCTAAATTTCCATGCACTTCTCCCTTTTCACAGTCCAAACTGCCCCCGTATAAGTCTCGCCTGGACCTGGGGCTCAGTGCCATAGGATAAGGGGCTCAATGCAGTTGGGAATCTCTGTCTCTCTCCCACCAGAGAAAGCTAGCCAGGTACTCAGGCACCTGCTCTCTCTATGCGAATCTCCGTACCTCAGCTTTTTGCAGCTCATCTGGGTCTCTGTGAGCCCCTCTCTTTCCTTCTAATTGTACAATTTTCACTCTGCCAGCTTTCCTGTGGTTCTGGATGCTGTCCGTTCTGTCTTTTAGTTGTAGTTTTGAAATTGTTGTGTGAGGCAGCAGTGTAGGTGTTTATCTATGCCGCCATCTTGGATCCATTTTCTGTTTTTTAAGTGCCTTCAGCTCAAAATAATCAATATACTAAAGTGGCCTATTTTGTGTTGTCATGTCCTAAATTCATATTTTAGGTGGCATATTCTGCTGTCCTTCAATACTTTATTAAGCCATTCATTTAAAAATGAATATTTGAGATATTTCTAGTCTCAGGCAATTTAAAAAATTGCAATGCCTATAAATTATTCTCAGATGCACTGGTCTATTTAGATAATTTTTAATGTTGAAAGATATATATATATTATTAAGCCATTTTGTTGTGCAAGTATGTATATAGCAGGAAAGGGAAGGAAGAATGCTCCAGAAGCCTGGGACACTGGTGTTTGAAAGTCTCCAAGTGTCCTATCTTTGTGTCCTACTTCCCTGACATAATCAGCATCACGCCCTGCTCAGCTCTCACTGAGGCACTTTTTCACGTTTCTGCTTTGAGACTAATGACAGGTGTTTGGGTTTTATAGGAGCTGATGACCATTTTCCAACTACTACACTGGAATGGGAGCCTAAAAGCCCTTCGAGAAACGAAGTGTTCCCGACAGGTGAAGTTTTACCATCCAGATAGATCAGATGGCCATGATGTCTCTAGGCCAGTAGTTCTCAACCTTTCTAATGCTGCGACCCCTTAATACAGTTTCTCATGTGGTGGTGACCCCCAACCATAAAATTATTTTCATTGCTACTTCATAACTGCAATTTATTACTGTTATGAATCGAGATGTAAATATCTGTGTTTTCCATCGGTCTTAGGCTCTACAACAGTGATTGAGACCCACAGGTGGAGAACCGCTAGCAGGGTCATCAAATACATGGCAGTCCAGTTGAGTCAGGCACTGACCAAACTTGCATACTGAGAACATTGACTAGGCATAGGACTGATTTAGATACTTGTACTGAATGATGCCAAACGAAGGGATCATTGAGACAGACTTGATTTCTAAGTCAACTGTGGAATACACTCCATGTACCTGCCCTGCCTGTTAGAATGTGTGCCCTCCTCTGCTCTGCAGTGTGGAAGGAAACCTGAGAGCGCACCACGTGGGGACCTCCGCAGTGAGGGGAGGTCAAGCAGACAATAGCAGGACTTTTCTCACGGCCACCGGAAGTCCCCAACAGGCAACAGAAATGCTTGTAAAAGTGGGCAAACTGGCATCCAATCACTCCAACTTTTTGGTTTGGAAATTTCTTCTTTATTTTTAGAGATAGGGTCTTACTATTTCTTTTCTACCTATGAGAAGCACCCATCCCCCCCCCCCCCGTTTTTTAAAGACAAAGGCAAACTCCTTCCTATGTACTTAATGGTTTTCACCCACAATCCTCCAAGATTTATCCTTCCTTTATCCACCGTTAGACTTTGAAAGATGGGAGTTTATTTTTAAGAGTTTGCTAACAGGAACTTGCATGAGGAACAAAGCCTCTACTAGTCAGCAAGATGAGGTGGATGTAAGCATTACCATGCACTGCGGCCCCAGGAGCTTTTAGTTGCTCTTTGCGTAGAAAGTCTGGCTTTCAAAATGTCAAGGATGGAAAAGAAATGAGTAGCTGACAATGGCTTTGGTTATTTTTCCTTTTCCTTTGATTTTACAAAAGGCCTTTGAAATATCCGGGGTTCGTTATAAACACTTTTCCATGATTGTTTTTAATTTGTTAAGGTCATAAATAAATACCATATGTTCCTGAAAATAAAAATAAGCAATGTGTTCACTCCACAAGATCTTCTTAAAGTGTCTCCATCAAACCTACACATGATGTTACAATGCATTGGCAAATTTTTCACACGAGAATTGACAGTTAGTGACTAATTTTTAGTTGTTTACAGAAGTAAGAGAGCATGTACATGAAGGTACCATTATATCAATAATGATAATGCCTACATTCCGTAATACGTTTTAAAAGTTATTACCATCATTTCTGTGAGCAATTTAGACTGTCATCTTCCTTATGCCAACCGCATACTTTCTACCAAGATCAGACCTCTATTTTGTGAATATTATTGAGTTTATGGTGTTAGTGTTTTGGCTCAACCTGGAGTAACTTTGCTTTGCTGCACCAGCCTAGTCCTTCATTTTCTGTAAGAAGTGTGTCATGGGACTTGGCTTCAGTTTGTAAACATCAAAGAGGCCTACTGGTCGGTAAGACCTTCGTGGATGAGGAGAAGGATGGAGGCAGAGGAAGGTGTCAGGAGGCCATGAACATAGGTGCTTTGGTGCTCTTTACTGACACTCAGGACCTTGTCTCTTGGCCCCCAGGAAGTCATCTCCTACTATTCCCAGTATTCGCTGGATGAAAAGATGCGCAGCCACATGGCCCTGGACTGGATCATGAAGGAGCGGGAGTCACCAGGAATTCTGTCTCAAGAGCTACGGATGGCTCTGAGGGAGTTGGAGGAAGCCAGGAAAGCAGGACAAGAACTACGGTTTTACAAAGAGAAGAAAGAAATCCTGAGTTTAGCCCTGACTCAGATCTACAGCGATCCTGACACTTCCTCACCCAGTGATGACCAGCTGAGCCTCACAGCCCTCTGTGGCTATCACTAGCAAGGCCAGGCAGGGTTCAAGGACCAGAGGCTGGCAGAGGCCAGACTCTTAACATCAGGAAGCTGATTGAAGGAGGTTATCAGAGGCTTTAGCCCCTCTAGTTAATACCTGAAGGCTGTACTAATCCTCTGCCCATTCCATTCACAGAATCTGAGAGCAGTCAGACCCTATTAGGATGTAGTGTTTTTCATCACACTCAAAATAGTTCTACCTCAGAAGGAAAGGCTAGAGACAGGTGGTTTGAAAAATATTTGCGAGGGTTTGCTCCAACCTAAGGGCTGGTTGACATGTGACTTGCTAGATTATATATGATGTTTCAAAGAATGGGTCACGATAGCATCTCTCCAAAGAATATCAGCCAGGACTGGGGGTTGAGGAGGGTGGTGGGGGGAAGCATAATAGCAATTTTCATTAAATAAAAAACATGGATTGGAATTAAATAAAAATATGGATTGTTTTAAAAAACACATTCAAAGTTCAGAATTTCTTTCTAAACTTTGTAAGCTAAAGGAGCATACACTCTACTGGCTATAATCCAAAACCACCAGGAGGTGGAGGGGTGGGACGGACAAGATTTTTTCTGGACATCCCATTATCAAAGGTCTTGAAATGGTAATAGTTTGAAACTACTAAAAAACAATTAATGTAGTTTAAAATGCTCTTGTGATTATTTTTGTTTAAATCCACACTCTTCCATATAGGGATAACCCTCAAGAAGAATTCCTCAAGAATTAATATTCAATTTTTATGAGTTCTGAAATCAATTATGTTCATTTATAATTTGCAAATAGGTAACTTGAAATGATTTGTTTTTATTTTTGCCACCACAGTCATACATCTATAATGGAGAAAGTTATTGGCATTTTAAAGGCTGAAACATTTTGAAGAAATCATTAGCATTTAATGATGTTTGCTTTGATTAGTTTCTCATGCATCAGAGAGAAGAAATCTTTAGCTGCCTTTGTTGTTGTTCAAGAATATAAGCCACCAGTAGCTCCATTTATTATCATTTTTTAAGTTTAAATGACTGGAATCTTCTTTAAAGAAGGGTGAGACATTGCCACTTCTCTTTGAAAAAGGGCTTGGGTCTAACAACTGATTAGAAAATACAAAAGCAAATACACACTGAATTTTAGATGATCACTCAAATTTAAAAATGGCAGCAGTGACAATTTTAAACATGTATTTATCTATGACATGAAAAGGATTATCTTGCATTGAGTCCAAAAATTCAAGTGAAAGAAAACTATTTTCTCAATCTTAAATACAATTTCTTTTTTTGTTTTGTTTTGTTATTTAGGCAGATGCAAACTAACTTTCCTGAAAGCTAAAACATTATTACTATTTTAAGCTTACAAAAAATATGATACTTTAGCCTTATATCTAAATATGTACAAAAGTATTTAGCACTCCTTAAATCCCCATGAAAACAACTATATGCTGGTAATATATTTTGGAATTAGCCATAATAATAAAAAATTAACTTCACATGTTACATTTCCCACACCAGGAGAAAACTTACCGAATATCTGCCCTACACTAATGTTTTGAAAAGATGAGAATATATAGTAGTATATAAATTTTATTTAAAAAAATATTGTTTTAACAAAAATTGCATTCCTTCCCATAATGAAGCTAAATGTCATTAAACTAGAAGAAAACTTTATTCCTTTATATTCCCAAAAAGTAATTAGAGTTAGTATTTGTACGTTGGATATATTTTGAGGAAACTTTTTCTATCTAAAGTAATTTTTTATCAAGTCATCACTCTACCATTTGAGAAAAGCTGCAATTGCCATGTTGAGTGTAATTAAAGGGAAGTCCAACTTGATTGCATTTGCAGCCTTTGACAATGACCCCCTCAAAGCTGACACTATCTAATTAGATGCAGGAACAAGAATCAGCTAGGACAGTGGTCGGCAAACTCATTAGACAACAAAATATCAACAGTACAATGATTGAAATTTCTTTTGAGAGCCAAATTTTTAAAACTTAAACTTCTAATGCCACTTCTGCAAAATAGACTTCCCCAGGCCACAATTTCTGTGCATGGGCCACGAAGTTTCACACATGGTATTTTGTGGAAGAGCCACACTCAAGAGGCCAAAGAGCTGTATGTGGCTTGTGAGCCATGGTTTGCCGACCACTGAGCTAGGAAAATATCAAATTTACTTCCTGCCTATAATCAGAAAACTGCCTCCACTCTTAGTTTTTCTAGGCTGATCAAAACTGCTCACTCTTCCTGGAATGGCATGGAAACTACAGCAAAAGAAACAAAACTTAGATTCCCTGCCACTCTGGCCCCTGTAATGCTCATTTATAGCAAATCAACTTGAGCTAGGACATTATGGCTGTCAGTACCTCATAGAAACATCTATAATCCTGGCCCAGAGTAGAGCAGGGCTGAAGAGCAACATGTTTTATTATTATTTTTCCTTGTCTACATCCTGTTATCAATAGCACACTTCATTGAAGGGGATCAGAGTGAAGGGTACTCAATTTAAGTATATGGAGCTCCGGTCCTAATCTTTTGTGGTTATAAACCCTTTGAAAGTCTGATAAAAGCTATGGACCTTCTTCTAGGAAAAACAGAATTAAATATATACATTTAAAATTAGACAAACAGTTGCAGAGAGTATGTGAACCTCCCCAAATTTTCATAGACTTCTTTTTTGGAGAAGACCCAATTTACACTCAATTTGAACACATGCTCACAATCTCATAAACTTTTTAGCAAAAAAATCTAACCTATGACATCGCCCAATGGAGCCTATTTCTAAGATAAATGCCATCATCCTTAAATGTAAAATTGCACTGTATTTAGACAAAAGATAAGTTTAATTTTCACAAAATCCAAATACACCGGATTGTAACAAAAATACAGCTTAAACTAGCCGCTAGTGTGAGTGTACCAGAATATAACAGATTTTAATAAAGTCATTGTTCCTTTGGTGATCAGAATTCAGATGGTCATTTATTCAAAAGATATAGTCCACCAATAACATCTGCTGTTAAATTCATTCATCTATTTCCAGCAATAGATATTCTTGAATTACTGTATCTACATCAACTATGAATCTGATCAGCTAGGCCTCAGGAAAAAGAGAAAGAAAACATAAAGGTTTAACACTTTCTTGTTTCTTTAGGGGAAACATTTAAAGTTTACAAGTGGTGTGACTTTATCTCTGAAATACTTTTGAGAATTATGACTTACACCATACTACACCTTTCTTGCTAAAGGACAAAGGAAGTCATACTAAGAATATTTTCATTATCCTTGACTATGTTCTTAGATAACCATTATTCAAAGTATTACTTTTTATATATTGTTGGTATTTTTGTTTGTTTGTTTTACCTTGCAGAAATGCAAATAACAAGAATTCTTCTCTGGTGTCCATTATGTTAAAGAAGTAATATAAGATTGTTTTTAGCCAGGGCTCTAGGAAAACAAGTCATTTTCCCTACCATAGTGGTTCTCATCTTTGGCTGCACATTAGAAATACCCCAGGAGCTTTTTAAAAATCCTAAATGTCCAGGCCATACCCAATCCAATGAAATCAGACTCTCTGGAAGGGGGGCCCAGGCATCAGTATTTTTTAAAGCTCCCCAGGGAGTTCTAATGTGCAGTAACGTTGGGAACCAATACGCTACCCAGGAAGTGCTGGCTCAGAGGTCCGTGACCTCGCTAGTGGGAGCTATTACTTACTTTCTTGGCCTTAACCCAAACTCAATGTTGGGCTCTTCTGAGCCAGGTAAGAGCAAATCCTTTTGCTTGGTTAAGAAACTCTCCTGGAGCCCAGAACTAAAGCAGGGCAAGTGCATACACACACACACACACACACACAACTATATTTTTGCAGGTAAACCAGATTCTTCCCGAGGGCCCAGCTTTCTTTCTCAAATATGATACATGAACTAACTGCACCAGAATTAGGGTCCAAGTTTAAAAGTACAAGTTCCTGGGCACATACTCCAGACTGCTGACCAAATTCCAGGGGAGGGTCTGGATTATTTACCACCTCACCAGGTGTTTCTGATCATATTTAAATTTGAGCTCTTGTGGCCTAAAGCTACCTCACACTTTCTTTACTAGCCAGCACCCTCCTGCCCTTCTGACATAACTAGCCTCTTGGGGGCGTGGTCACTGGAAGGAGTAAAGGAGAGAGGGGAAGGTTGCCTCTGGCCTCCTAGAAGCTAGGAAAAAACAGGAGGGTAGAGAGATATGGCTGCCTTTTCTTTCCCCAGAGAGCAGCTCGGCTCTTTTATCACTTTGGCCCCAATATTTGTTATTATTTTTAATCCTTTATAGGAAACCATGAAAATACCTATTAGCTCATGGTTACAGCCCCTTTTTAAATCTTACTAAACCCTGTGAGCCTCTCTTCCTGGAAAAAAAGTAGGTGGTGGGAAAAGGGAGCAGAAACTTCCTTCTGAGAGTTGTTGATTCTCTAGCAACTATTGGTTTCCCATGTGAAAGTCTCAAGTATCTATTTGTAAGCAGCTCTCAGTGTTAGCAGCAAGTATGCTCCACAAGTCCATCTGTGAGTCAATTGGTTGTTCACCCCTGAGGAGGCATTTTTATACAGGAACAAGGTCATAAATGATGGCAAATTTCCCGGACTAGCCTATGTAAGCAAGAAAGTACCTAAAGTGTTGATCTATGGGACCTAACCCAGGTCCAGGTTGTGACTGAAAAGAGCAGAGTAGAACAGGGAGCAGCTGTGGATCTAGGACACAGTATTGAAAGACTTCCCTGGCCTTATTCTGTCTCAAACCGCTTCTCCAGAGAGTGTCTTTATTTTCTCTTTGTCTCTCAGATTACCCACTGCCATCACTTGTTGCTTCTTCTGATCATAGTTTCTTTTACTTTCTGACTTACAAAAGAAGAGGTGACTTTTTTTATGCCTTTACTACAAATTTTTGAAAATTTCTAAGAGTTGTTATCTGGAGATACGAACATTCACGTGACCTAAAAAAATGACAGCTGCTAACCTTGCTGTAGTCTGTTTCCACCAGGCCCAATGGGGAAAGAGGAGCACATGGAGCAGGCTGATTGTCAAGTTGGCCGTGGAACCGGTCTTGCTCACCCATACCTCTGTCTTCCTGCTTCTTCCATGTTCTCATGTGGCTCCACATGACACAACCCCATCTTGGTCACAGCTGCCCCATAGCTCGCCAGTTCTGGGTAATCTGGCTCAAAATCACAAATTGGCTTGATCAATCTGTTCCTCTCAGGAATGTGAACGAGCAACATGGAAGGAATTTTCCAGTTCAAGCTGGGAGCTGAATATGGAAGAGTCAAGTTCATGAATGCTGTGTCTGTGCAGCCTGAAGGAATGAGGCAGTAGGAGCCAGAGCCAGCAGGGTGGTAGAGTGGAAGCTAATGTGTTCAGATAGCAGATGCCGAGACAAGCAGAGATGTGGGAGTAGGTGAGAGCAGGAGGCTCAGAAGGGGATGGTGAGAGCTGCTGGACCAAGTGTCCTGCAATAAATTTGCTTATTCCTCCCCTGAGTGGATCACACACCTGGCAGCCAAAGAAATCCCACTTTACTCATTGCAGAGAAAAATCACATTAGATCATTCAGAACTTTTCATCCTACAAGAATAGACCAAAAAATACTGCCAATGGAGGAACCTCAAGTGATAGAAATGCTGCTAAGAAAATTAGATTGAGAACTGGTGACAGAGTTAAGTTTTCCCCCTTTCACTGCCCCTCCCACTCTATTGTAAGGTCTCACCCATCAGGAGTCCTTCCCAACTCTGAAACACACTTATGTATTATGTGCTAACCATCTTGTCTTTCCTCCACTACACAGATTTTTCTGTTCCTATGTTCCACAGGAGGTATGTCCACAAAGGGAAAATAGAATTTTATTTTTAAAAACACAGAATTCATAACCTCAAATAATTATTATCTTAAAATACTATTTGCCCAGCTGGTGTGACTCAGTGGTTGAGCATCAACCTATGAGCTGGGAGGTCACAGTTCGATTCCTAGACAGGGCACATGCCTGGGTTTTGGGCTCAATCCCCAGTGAGGGGCATGCGGGAGGCAGCCAATCAATAATTCTCTCATTATTGATGTTTCTCTCTCTCTCTCCCCTTCTTTCCTCCCAGAAATCACTAAAAAATATTTTTTTAAAATAACAAAACTGAACAAACAAACAAAACAAAACAAAAAACTAGTCACTTTGGGAAACTAACCTCATGCTCTGACAATGCTGAAGAGTGCTGTTTTTGCCAAAGACATTCTTGTCACAAGCTCCTCCCTGCAAATGGCCCTCTGATTCTGTGTGAACAAAGAAAGAAAGATCGTCTCTCTTTTGTGGCTGAGAGCACCTTGCCATCCTGAACTGACTGTTTTATTTCAGCACCTTGACTATAAGGCCTAATCCTTAGCCTTTCCTCAATGAATGTTTTTTGGGTAGAAATTTGTCATCAGTGTCTTGGGGCTTCTTACTCTTTGCTTGGTGAGTTAATTCATTCACCAGACCTGGCTCTGTTCTACAGGATTCGTCCGGACTCACTTAGTTGTAAGGTAGACACGCAAATCAAACTTACTAGGCAAAAGGGAGTTTATTTACTCATGACACAAAGGAGTCCCAGGATAGCTTTGCTTCATGTACAACTGGGTCCAGAAGCACACACCAGGAGTTGATCTCTTTCATTCTGCAGATGTACATGTGTGTGTGTGTGTGTGTGTGTGTGTGTGTGTGTGTACATATACATGTGCATCGTTGCTTATTTCTCATATCTGCTTGCTTTTGCATTAAGTCCATTTTAGGCAGGCCCTCCCTTTGGAGCAGCAAGATGGTGGCCAGCAGTTTTATGTTTATATCACAGCAGAGTGAGAAATTCTCTTCCCAATAGTTCAAATCTAAGATAGTTTTTCTCCAAGTACATCTGGATCTAGAAGCACAAAACCAGGACTTTGATATAACCATTCTGGATCCCAACACTCAAATTTTAGAATTAAGGGGTGGTCAAGTCAGCTCACCCAAAAAACTTAGACCTGGGCAGGAGACTAGGGGTGACGGGGAGCATAATCACCTGAGGTAACAACAGGTTCTGTTACCAAAATGGGGAAAATGTGATCATTTTCCAAAACATTTTTAAAACTATTTCTCCTTCAGAGCCTTCAGAAATGGAATGAACAATAGAAGAAATGTAGTCTCCCCAACCATTAGTTGAGGAAAAGATCTTTGGGTAAGCAACAAACAACAGATGTCCACCATGCATGCATGGTACCATTGCCAAAAATCAAATCTATGCTCAGAGGACAAATTTTGTGA
Source organism: Lasiurus borealis (assembly GCA_004026805.1). Taxonomy (NCBI): domain Eukaryota; kingdom Metazoa; phylum Chordata; class Mammalia; order Chiroptera; family Vespertilionidae; genus Lasiurus; species Lasiurus borealis. Next base: position 21,328 of record PVJN01017011.1, read on the forward strand.
CTATTAAGGATGTTCAGAAGAATATTCTTCCCTGAGGGGAAGTCCAAAAGTGTTTCCAGACAAGTGACATCCTGGAGTAAGTGTCCAGGTTCTCTGAGGACAGGGAACAGCACTCATGCGTATATAAGAGCTCCCTGGGCAGAGAAGCCTAATCGCCCGCATTACTCTGCAGTTACACTGCATCTATCTTCCGTGTTGATGAATTGTTGCTGTGCAAGTGAGTCAGAAAATTTCCTCCGGTCTATTTTGGTGGGCCCCGACTTTCATGACAGTGGCTGCTAGCGCCCCTTAATGGAAAAGAAGACACTTGAACCCAACAATTGAAAAGGGTTGTGGCAAAATTGGGCAGTTCAATCGCCTGGATAGTTTGTTTATCCTTCCTATGACTGAGTGACTTACACACCTAACCCTTCTCCACTCTGGCCCATGAGACATGATGCAGGCAGTCACAGAATGACTTTGAAAATAACTTACTCTTAGTCAATCTATTGTGGTTCTCCCAGCTATATTCATGTTTCCATGTAGTGATTTGTTAAATGCTGTCTGAGATTAAATAGGCAATAGTTAGTGCAAATTCCTAGGGAAATATTGAAAACACAGGTGACCCAAGAAATAACAGGAGAATTGAAAAGTCAACCTGAGCCCTAACCAGTTTGGCTCAGTGGATAGAGCATTGGTCTGTGGACTGAAGGATCCCATGTTCGATTCCGGTCAAGGGCATGTACCTTGGTTGCAGGCACATCCCCACTTGGAGATGTACAGAAGGCAGCAGAAGGCAGCTGATCAATGATTCTCTGTCATGGATGTTTTTAACTCTCTATCCCTCTCACTTCCTCTCTGTAAAAAGAATAAAATAAAATAAATCAATGAAATATATTAAGAAAATAAAAGTTAACCTGAAACCATAATAAATTAAAACTAAAAAGTAGAAGCTATGTACCCTTTTCGTTAATCTGTTCTCAAAGGATTATTTATCTACTTTTGTGGCTACTTAGATTTTTAAACAAGTTTTTTGGTCACATGGCCATGTAAACAAATAAATCCAATAAATGGGGGAGGGTATTTCAATTCTCTTAGAGTCTGAAACATGTTCTCTTAAATGATGAATCACATAAATGTTTGATAAAGACTGGGTCCATCCATTAAAGCAGTGAACTCAGTGAAGACAAGTCTGCTTCCTGCTGCCTTTCATCCAGAGCAGTTGTATTGGCGTCATGTTTTGCATCCTTTTTATTTCACTGAAACCCAAAGACAGGATGCTGCTCCCATTCACCAGTTCTTTGAAAAGCCTGGGGCTCAGCTCTCACTCTACTGAGAAGAGGCTTCAACAGGCTCTGCAACAGGTGCTGCAGGTGTCACACACATTGACAGTAGGATTTACAGGCTCTCAAATAAAAAAAAACCCAAAACTGTCCACTTGTAAAGGCAGTTTCAATTCACCCTATCGTTAGGAGAGGGGAATGCCAGAGTTAAAGAAGGCACTGGGCTAAGGAAAGGACTCTGGGAAAGGTGGGAGCAAGTCCACAGAGGACTAATCATACCCAATAACAAACAGCCACTTGCTTCAGCTCCTCCTACTCTAACTCCCTCTCATTTTTCTTTTTCACCAGAGAAGTGAGCCCTGAATTCAGTCTTCAGTCTCCCCTCATTTATATTTACATTGGATTCATTTTATTCAAATTACTCTTACTTCACACTCTCAATTGACTTTGTGGTAATGAAGGCCTCATTTACATTGAATCCCAATAAAACCACATTTTGCTCCAGACTATCTTTTTTTATAACAAACATGCTTCTTCTATCCTAAAGGCATCAAACAGGTGTTAACTTTTATGTTTCTGGTTAACCTTTACAAAATAAGGAATTTAGGATAATAGTGCCAAACAATGTCAATTTCCATACTAGAAGTTTGAGGACTGTCCTCATTCCTGCACCAGATATTTTTTGTTGCTGCAGACAGGTATTTGTTGTTGTTGTTGTTGTTTGTTTGTTTGTTTGTTTTGGTAGTTCCCATATAAATTGTGGGACTTTCCTCCTTCACTTAAGAGGAGGAAAGTATCCAGATTCTACACACATAGGATGAAGGGCTGATCTTACTTCCATGAGCCCAAAAAATGAAAGCAAGTTTTTCAGTTTTGAAAAAGATTCAAACCCAACAGGCAATTTATAAAAAAAGAAATTCTATTTTCAATCTCACTACTTACCAAACATGAATATTTCCACCAATCAGCCTGGCAAAAAAATACAGGATTGTACATCCATCACTGGTGAGTTTAGGTATTTTCACACTGTTTTGATGAGAACGTAAAATCAATACAGCCTTTTCTGGAGTCAATGCTATTAAAATGCGAAATGTTCTGTCCCTATCACCCAGCATGTTTCACTTCTACAAATTCATTCTGTAGGAACATTTTTACAGATGTTCAAAGCTATGTACTAAAGTGTGTTCTTTATTTTATTGCTTCTAATAATAAACTTTGGAGTACTCAGCAGAGCAGACTAGTTTCGTGATGCATCTCTCACCGGCCTGTCCAATATGGTAGCCACTCCCCACGTGTGGCTACTGAGCACTTGACCTGTGGCTAGTCTGATTTGAGTATATATTGGATTTTGAAGACTTATATTTCAAGAAGTAAAATATCTCTGATAATTTTTATGTTGCTTGCAGGTTGAAAAGATAACATTGTAGACATATTGAGTTAAATGTATTATTAAAATTAATTTTAACTATTATGTTTTATCTTTTTAATGTGGCCACTAGGATATATAATATTGAATATGTGACTCGTATTTGAACTTCACATTATATTTCTCTTAGCTAGCATTGTAAATATTTCTCTTTTCCTCGTCCAGTGTGGCTAGAGAGTGGTCCAGTTCCTGAGTAGGGGAGCTGGGGATTGAGAAAAATGAAAGAGACAAGACACAGAGATAGAATGAAAAAGCTGGGACTGGGTGGAACCGTGGCCCTCTTCTGATGGAGAGACAGTGACTCAGAACTCATCCAGCATGTTTATTTTATACCCCCAAATACCAGGAAGTTTTTCTATTCATTCCTAGTGGTTGGCTGAATTTACATAATAAAAATCCACCCTCTGGCACCTGGCCTGATATGAAGGTTAAGCTGATAACACTTCTGCCTTTTAACAGTAAGTGTTTCCAGGGTGTGGCTTTGCTGACTGCCCTGGATTCAGCTGACAATTTAAAGAAATGCGGGGGGAAGGTGGCGGTGGAATAGACGGACATGTCTGGAGCCTTGTCACTGAGCAGATGGAAAAAGAGTTGCTGAGAGTCGCACTGGGAGTGTTTGTTGGCAAGCTAAGAATCAGTTATCCTCCAGGAGAAGGTGGGGGATTGCTGGACGGGGCTCCCCTGACCAGGCAGCTCCACTGCCACGGGGTTTTTGTCTCCCAGAGTCACCAGTGCGAATGTGGAGACCGCGCCATCTTGCAGAGGGAGGTGGATGTCTGCGGTGGTCTGAAAGCTGCAGCTGCAGCATCCACCAAACAGCCAGGGGACCCAGAACACCACTCTCCAATAAGTGCAGACACACGGACTCAGAGGAGCTCCACACGGCACATGGAAAGGTCACATTTCGCCTGGGATAAGTTTGTGCCTTTAAATCAATGTAGGAGAAAGAACTCCATAACCAGACACCCAGAGAAGAGAGACCATGGGCAGACAAAGAAACAGCCAGCATATGACAGAAAGGCAGGTATCACCAGAAAAGAAAGTAAACAAAATAGAAGCAGAAATAAGCCTGCCAGAGAAAGAGTTTAGAGAAATGATCATAAGGTGGATGAAAAGAATAGAAGACAAAATTGACAATGTGAATAAGAGCCAAGAGGAAATGAATAAGAAGCAAGAAGAAATGCAGAATAATCAAGAAGAAATGAAAAATGACATCACTGCTATCAAGAACTCAATAGAAAGCATCAAAAGTAGACTAGAAGAAGTAGAGGACTGCATCAGTGAGCTAGAAGACAAGTTAGGATAAATACCCAAGTACAGCAGCTTCTAGAAAAAAATAATTAAAAAGCAAGAGGAGAGCCTAAGGGAACTTTGGGATAACATGAAACAAAACAACATCTGTATAATTGGGGTTCCAGAAAGAGTGGAAACTGTTTGAAGAAATAATGACAGAAAACTTCCTTAATATAGAAAAGAAAAAACCCACACAAATCCAAGAAGCTCACAGAATCCCAAGCAAAATAAACCTCAAAAAACCAACACCAAAGCACATTATAATTAAATTGGCAAACACCAACGACAAAGTAAGAATCTTAAAAGTGGCCAGAGAGAAACACAAAGTTACCTACAAAGGAACCCCTATAAGCCTAGCAACAGAAACTCATCAGGCCAGAAGGGAATGGAATGAAATATACAAAGTCATTCAAAGGAAAGGTCTGAATCCAAGAATACTGTACCCTGCAAAGCTTTAATCAAAATTGAAGGTGATATCAGAAGCTTCACAGACAAAAAAGGACTAAGGGAATATATTACCACCAAACCAGTAATGCAAGAAATGTTAAAGGGTCTGCTATAATAAAAAGAAATAGGAAGCGAAGAAAGAACTCAGAGGTAAAGACTAAAAATGGCAATAGATAAGTACCTATCAATAATAACTTTAAATGTAAACAGATTAAATATGCCAATCAAAAAGATATAGAGTAACGGATTGGATAAGAAAAAATGATCCATATACCTGCTATCTACAAGAAACCCACCTCAGGAAAAGAGATGCACAGAGATTGAGGGTGAAGGGATGGAAGATGGTATTTCAGGCAAATGGAAATGAAAAAAAAAGCTGGGGTTGCAATACTTCTATCAGACAAATTAGATTTCAAAGTGAAGGACATAACAAGAGATAAAGAAGGCCACTTCATAATACTACAGGGAACAATCCATCAAGAGGAAATAACTCTGATAAACATATATGCACCCAATATAAGAGCACCTAAATACATTAAAAAAAACTCCTGGAGGATATTAAGGGAGAGATTGACAGCAATACAATCATAGTAGGAGACTTTAATACCCCACTGTCACCATTGGACAAATCCTCCAAACAAAAAATCAGAAAAGAAACATCAATCCTAAATGACTCACTAGACCAGATGGAATTAATTGACATCTTCAGAACATTTCACCCCAAAGCCACAGAATATACATTCTTCTCCAGTGCACATGGGTCATTTTCAAAGATAGATCATATGTTGGGTCATAGGAAAAGTTTCTTCAAATTCAAGAAGATAGAAATCATATCAAGCATTTTCTCAGACCACAGTGGCATAAAACTGGAAATCAACTATAATAAAACAATAGTAAGAAATCAAACACATGGAGACTAAATAGCATGCTATTAACAATGACTGGGTAACCAGAGAGATCAAGGAAGAAATAAAAACCATCATGGCAACAAATGAAAATAACAACACAACAATACAAAATTTATGGGACAGTGAAAGCAGTCTTGAGAGGGAAGTTCATAGCCCTACAAGCCTACTGCAAAAAAAAAAAGGAAACAATGGTAATAAATTTCCTAACCCTACAACTCAAAGAGCCAGAAAGAGAGCAACAAGAAAAGCCAAGTGTGCTCAGAAGTAAGGAAATAGTGAAGATCAGAGCGGAGATAAATAACATGGAGACCAAAGAAACAATTCAAAAGATCAACAAAACAAAGAGCTGGTTCTTTGAAAGCATAAACAAGATTGATGGACTTCTAGCCAGGCTCACCAAGAAGCCAAGAGAGAAGACCCAAATAATGAAATGAAAGAGGAGAAATAACAACAGACGCAGCTGAAATACAAAGGATTCTTTAAAAATACTATGAACAACTCTATTCCAACAAATTGGACAACCTGCAAGAAATGGACATATTCCTAGAAAAATATAACATTCCAAAACTCAATCAGGAAGAATCTAAATATGTCAATAGTCCAATAACTATGCAAGAAATTGAAGTAGTTATCAAAAAGCTTCCAGCAAACAAAAGCCCGGGACCAGATGACTACACAGGAGAGTTTTACCAAACATTCAAGGAAGAATTAAAACCTATCCTCCTCAGACTATTCAAAAATATTCAAGAAGAAGGAACACTTCCAAACACCTTCTATGAAGCAAGCATGACCCTAATACCAAAACCAGATAAAGACAACACAATGAAAGAGAATGATAGGCCAATATCTCTCATGAACATAGATGCCAAATTCCTCAACAAAATTATAGCAAATTGGATCCAGCAGTACATCAGAAAGATCATACACCATGAACAAGTAGGATTCATCCCAGGAATGCAAGGATGGTACAATATCCACAAATCAATAAATGTGATACATCACATAAACAAATTGATAGATAAAAATCACATAGTCATATCAATTTATGCAGAAAAAGCATTTTACAAAATCCAACACCCTCTCTTGATAAAAGCTCTCAGCAAAGTGGGAAGAGAAGGATCATACCTCAATATCATAAAAGCCATACATGATAAACCCACAGCTAACATCATACTCAATGGGCAAAAACTAAAACCATTTTCCTTAAGAACAGGAACAAGACAGGGATGCCCACTCTCATCTCTCCTGTTCGACATAGTACAGGAAGTATTAACCATTGCAATTAGACAAGAAGAAGAAATAAAAGTCATCCAAATTGGAAAAGAAGAAGTAAAGCTGTCCTTATTTGCAGATGACATGATATTGTACATAAAAAACCCGAAGGACTCCATCCCAAAACTAATTGACTTAATAAATGAATTTGGCAATGTAGCAGGATACAAAATTAATGCCAAGAAATCTGTGGTATTTCTATACACTAATAGTGAAATTACAGAAAGAAAGACTAAAAAAGCAATCCCCATTTACCATCGCACCAAAAAAATTAAGATACCTAGGAATAAACCTAACTAAGGAGGTAAAAGACCTGTATGTAGAAAACTACAGGACACTGAAAAAAGAGATAAAGGAAGATGTAAACAGATGGAAGAGCATACCATGCTCATGGATTGGGAGAATCAACATCATTAAAATGTCCATACTACCCAAAGCAATCTATAGATTCAATCTATATTGAATCTACATTGGTCTGTATTTCACAGACCTAGAAATAATTCTTCAAAGATTCATCTGGAACAAAACAATACCACGAATAGCCACAGCAATTCTGAGAAAAAAGAATAAAGTAGGTGGGATCTCAATACCAGATTTCAAGCTATATTACTAAGCAACTATTCTCAAAACAGCCTGGTACTGGCACAAGAACAGACATACAGACCAATGGAATAGGATAGAGAATGCAGATATCCACCCAAACCACTATGCTCAACTAATATTTGACAAAGGAGGCATGAACATACAATGGAGCCAAGATAGCCTCTTCAATAAATGGTGTTGGGAAAATTGGACAGATACATGCAAAAAAATGAAACTGGGCCACCAACTTACACCAAATACAAAAATAAACTCAAAATGGATACAGGACTTAAACATTAGAAGAGAAACCATAAAAATACTAGAGGAATCCACAGGCAGCACAATCTCAGACATATGCCAAAAGAACTTCTTCACTGATACTGCTCCAAAGGCAAAGGAAGCTAAAGAAAAAATAAACAAATGGGACTACATCAAAATAAAAAGCTTTTGCACAGCAAAAGAACCCATCAACAAAATAACAAGAAAGACCACTGTATGGGAGAATATATTTGCAAATGTTATCACTGATAAAGGTTTAATCTCCAACATCTATAGCCAATTTATACAACTTAATAAAAGAAAGATAAACAATCCAATAAAAAAAAATGGGCAACGGACCTAAATAGAACCTTTTCAAAAGACGACAGAAGGAAGGCCAAGGGACACATGAAAACATGTTCAAAGTCATTAATTATCCGAGAGATGCAAATCAAAACAACAATATGATACCATCTTACATCTGTCAGAATGGCAATCATCAACAAATGACAAGTGTTGGCGAGGATGCGGAGAAAAAGGAACCCTTGTGCACTGTTGGTGGGAATGCAGACTGGTGCAGCCACTGTGGAGAACATTATGGAGTTTCCTCAAAAAACTAAAAATGGATCTCCCATTTGTCCCAGCAATCCCACTCTTAGGAATATATCCTAAGAAATTACAAACACCAATCAGAAAGGATTTATGTACCCCTATGTTCATAGCAGCACAATTTACAATAGCTACAATTTGGAAACAGCCTAGGTACCCCTCAGCAGATGAGTGGATCAAAAAACTATGGTACATCTACACAGTGGAATTCTATCCTGCCATTTAAAAGCAGGAATTCTTACCATTTGCAGCAACCTGAATGGAACTGGAGAGCCTTATGCTAAGGGAAATAAGCAAGTCAATGAAGGAGAAACACCACATGCTCTCCCTCATTTGTGGATAATAAAGAACATTGTAAACTGATGAACAAAAGTAGATACAAAGGTAGTAAAGCATCAAACAGACTGTGATGTTATAGCAGGAAGATTAAGGAGAGGTGGGGTAGATAAGAGATCAACCAAAGGACTTGTATGCATGCATATAAGCATAACCAATGAACATAGACACTGGGGGGTTCGGGTATGCCTGGGAGGGAGGGGGGCAATTGGGGAGATATGTATACATATAACACAATAAAAATAATAATAATAAAAAATAAAATTAAGAAATGCCTATGTGCCTTCCCAGGAGCTCTACAGGCATTGACCTGTATTATGTACTAGTCATTAAAAAAAGGTAGATCTCTATGTACAGATATAGAAAGATACAATATAGATTAACTGAAAAATAATTTTCAAAGCAATATATAAATTGCAAATCCATTTGTGTTTTCTCTCTGTGTGTGTGTTTCTTAAGTATTAACCTATGAGCCAGGAAGTTGCAGTTTGATTCCTGGTCAGGACACATAATCAGGTTGTTGGCTAGATCCCCTGAGGGGGATGTGCAAGGCAGCTAATCAATGATTTTTCTCTCATCATTAATGTTTCTCTTTCTCCTTATCTCTCTGAAATTAATAAAAAATATATATTTTAAAAATCTATGATAATAAAAGTGAAATATGCTAATTAGACTGGACAACCTTCCAGATGAAACCAGGGAAGCCTGGGTCCTGAGTGCCAGAAGGAAGCCGGTGCTGGCAGCCGGGGGAAGGAAGCCTTACTCTGGCATGAATTTTGTGCATCAGGCCTCTAATTAAGTAAAAAAATAAATAAATTTGGAGGAATATGCCCTAACTATTGCTGGAGAAGTGGAGACTGGGATGAAGGAGAAAATTCTTTTTCACATTATGTCTTTAAATCGTAGTTTATGTACATTGGGTGGGTGGGGAAATAAAATGTAAAGCAAAAAATTAAAAACAAAATCAAGGGAGAAAAAAAATTATAGTTTAAGTCTTTGATGTTTCTTAACATGTACATATGTGTTTGTATTGCCTTAGCATTCATTAGCTATGAAAATTTCATTTGATGATATGTTGCAAAGCCTGAAATTTTTTCCTGCTAGAATATAAGTTTTTTACTACTACTATTTGTCATTTGCTTTTACCCTAGTAAAGGAAATAGAAAAAATTAAAAGTAGACAAAATTTCTTGTCCTGGCAATAAACAGCAAATCAGATTTCAGTTTATGAAAAATTCAGTTCTTGCAGTTTTCTTTCAGGGTTGACAACAGTGGACACAAGATTAAAATCCATGTGCACCTCAACATCGGATGCTCCAAGTGCTAAAGGAAGCCCTGATTGAAAACATCTAAAGCTGGGAAGGTCTTCACATTTATGAAAGTAAATTTAGAGGAGGGAAAGGATTTAATAAACATTAAACTACTTTAAAATATATATTTACATATGTCTAAGGTGTGTTCATATTATTCTGTGTTCTATTTAGTCATTTAACAGTATGTAGTACCATATTTCCCAAATGTATCTTGAGTAGTTTTTCAGCATATTTATATGACAAGTTTATTTACTCTTCAGTGGAATTTTTATTATCTTTGTTAGCACCACTCTGAATATACTTAAATTAATTTTAAAATATGACTTATTTTCTCTAGGTGTAGCTCCTCTAAGTATTCCTGAACTCTTTTTTAAAATTATTTTGAGGACATTTTTTAATGACAGAGTTTTACTATAAATGGCCTCAACTCTTTTTCTGAAACCAAATGAGTAAATGTTTTTTACTATGTGTGTGTGTGTGTGTGTTTTCACTAAAAGGGAAATTAACTTGACAAATGGTTTGAATATTTTAAAATATTTAATACACATTACCAAATTGCCCACCAAAATTAGAAAACCAATTACTATGGTGTAATATATTGTAGTCCAATTGTCCCACAATACCACCTTCCATGTTTTTAAGCTTTAGAATTATTGTTCTGCTATGTCAAACTTATAAATGTGCTCCACTACAAAAAAAAAAAGTGTTATATTTCAAAAGCAGACCTGTCATCTGACCAAGATCTACTCAGGTAAGAAACTTTATTCTTTGTTTTCAATTTTTTCGATTGTCACTAATAAATTTTACTCAAATAAGGAAAAAACTTGGAATGTTTAGAGATGCTTAGAGATAGGAGGCAATTATATGGAAGGAATGCATGTTTTTACAAAGTGACTGTTATCGTCACTGTTAAACACAAAAATATACAAGGAGCAAAGGGGAAAATGTATGATTCCGATGAACAAATCAAGATTAGCAGCAACTTTATACAAAGATGAAGAAGGCATAGCCCTTGTAAAAAGTGGTTATATAAATGTGTTATAATAAATCCTCTTGCCTCTGCTATATCTACCAAATGACAAATTCATACAAACATGTTATAGTTCTCTGTTTATGAAAAGTATATCTTAAAATATGCAAACCAATCACTGAGTCTCCCTCACATCCCTTCACTGTCTACACTAGAACTAGGGTTTGTTGCTACCCAAATGAAGATACAAAGACCTGCACATATTAACTTCTGCAGGTCCCATCCCCTGGAGAACAGCTCTTCTCCTTACAACCGGCTGCAGCAGAGACCACTTGAAGCTTGTAAATGCCCCGTTCACATCTTACTAGTACTTTCCTTTCCCATTCCCTGTGCCTTTCTTCCTCCTACCAATCCACTTGGTTGTACCACTGAATACTTTTGTTTTTATTTTTTGGTTCCTACAAAACTATTATGTTATGTTTGGGAATCATGTAGTACAGATGTTTCATATTCTGTAACAGCCCTTGTGTGTTCTTCCCCATTCATATATAGTGTCCCCTCTGACTACCAAGGAAAGAGATGGGGGGCCCGAAAGAAGAAAGAGACCTAAAAAGAGAAAGCTCACATGGTGCCCATGTGCTGGTTCTAAACTGAGGGTGTCTTGAACCAACGAATCCTTAAACAAGTGAGCTCCTTCATCCTCACAACAGAAGCCTTGACAAAACCCCGTTGGCCTGGCAGGAGAGCCAGGGCACAGCTGTAACTCCTCACTGTCAGCACAGAGGTACAGTTCGCGGTAAAGGTGAAGTTTTAAATCTGTTAACACCAAGGAACAAAGACAACTCTGAGAGTTTCCTCCCACTCTCCTCTCCGGTTTCCCCTGGTACAAATGAGCTATGTTCCTCTGATTAATTAGACCTTGAGCACTTAAAACAAAAGTGTTTTCTGTATTTAGGAGAGTTATTCCAGTTTACTCAAGTAATTAGAGAGCTTCAACAGTTTGATGCTTGAGCAGTTCAAATTGAGCAAACCCTGGTGTAAGACAATCTGAGAGATTTCTCAGCAGATTTTACTTTATGCAAATATTTTCTAGCATATGAACTAAATGTCATTGTCTGTCTGCACAATAACCAATATAACCCTCCTCTTTACTATCTAAATTATTATTTTTACATATACTTGCAGAAGAGATTCTACTACCTGAACACTTGAAGGAATTGATTATATTAATAAAGATGGAGATGATTTTAAAAGATATATTTAGGTCAAATTGAAAACAAATAATCTATTTCATTTAATGATAGATTAATAAGGGTAAAAAACTAGATTAAAAAGCAATAATGATCAAATAGTCATCTATAACTTAGTTCTACAGTATCATAAAACATCATTAATTCAGACTGAGCTCATTTTAAATGTATGATATATGAATGTTTAGTGTCTTTGTTATAATCTACTTATATTTTCCCAATTAGACACAGTTAGAGATTCTCGTATGAATCTATTTTCTATATCCTTCATATGTACCTATTCTCCTGCCCAAATAAGTTACCACATGACACACTTAACTATAGCAAATTTAGATTCTACAATGCACATCTTAAAATTAATTGGTAAGTAACCTGATCTTACTTTCTATATAGAATACATTTTACAAAAAAAATACATAGATGCCTTTAGTTGGATTCCTGATTTTAAGAGTACCTGCATGGTCCTTTTATATTGGTCCATTTGTTTAGGTCCAACTCAGTGATAGAAATACAGTTTCTAGTTTAGTAAGTCTGGAGTGGAGCCCACAATTCTGTATTTATAACAAGTTCCCATATTGCTGACCTGAGAATAATATTTGGAACAGGAATGTTGTCGACTATGACCTTGTCAAATCTCACGTTCCTGGGCTGCGTCATGGAACATGGGCCTTGCTATTAGTCATCTAGCACAAATGTAAGCTGTGCAGGAAATAACATTAAGATGCCTGTGAAGATTTGAGGTGATCATCTGAGTCTTACTCTGACAATTATTAGCAACATTTAGCGGCCCGTTAAAATTCCTTGGAATCTTAAGACTTGTGTGAGTGGCTGGTCTCCTGTCAAACTCATTCCCATCATCAGTGGAGAGAAGCAGGGTTACATAATAATTTCAGTCCTTTCCGATTCATTTCACACAGCTGTGCTCAAGAACTCAGAGGACTTAGAAGCCAGTGTAAAAATATGCTTCTGTCCTCTGGGAGACATTTTATTCCAAGCTACTGATATAACCTCAACCTCTCAAGACCAGGACCCAGGAGCTGCTGTAGGCTAACAACTGTGCTTTTGAAGCCAGCACACAAGAGAAAGAAAACATCTTGCCAAGACTCAGGAACACCATGGGCCTATGGCTAGCACTAAAGAAATGAAAATATTTTTCTTAATACATATTCATTGAGTTAAAGTACATGATCAGTGTCACACGATTTCAAATTAATTCTCCTATTTAACTATCCAGTGAGGTAACTTTCCTATCCCTGTTTTTAAGTGGGGGAAAAAAAAGCGATTTGAGAGTTTTCCATGACTTACCCAAGGTCACACAGATAATATAAGGTAGATCTGGGGTTTGGCTTCAAGCCCAGTGTGTTCTCTCCACTATAAAATCTTGAAATCATACCAATCTACCCAGGACCTACACGGTCAGCTGGACTTAGATTTGCATTCCAGCTCTTGCACTTACTGGCATCTAACCACAGGCAAGTTGGTTATATATTTTAAGACTCAGTTTTTTAATATTCAAATTGGGAATGATAGCCCCCTTGAAGTTTTTGTGTGTATATTAAATAAAATTAATTTAATCAGATTAATTTTAGGACCTTGAGAATTATGTATGGCACATAAGAGGTGCCAGATAAATCACAGCATTAAAAAAAAAATCTTATAGTCTCATCAAGATTACCAGAGCCAAGAAGACTTACTAAAACCTCAGATTGGGCTAAGAGTGTACATACTCCTTCTTAGTCTCCTATCACTAACTCAGAGTTCCCCATACCTCTGTATTAATATAGATGATGTTTTATTTATTTTTAAATATATATTTTTATTGATTTCAGAGAGGAAGGGAGAGGGAGAGAGAGATAAAAATATTAATGATGAGGGAAAATAATAGATTGGCTGCCTCCTGCATGCCCCCCACTGGGAACTGAACCCACAACCCAGGCATATGCCTTTGACCAGAATTGAACCCACGACTCTTCAATCTGCAGGCTGACACTCTATCCACTGAGCTAGGGCAAGATGATGTTTTATTAAAGTAACCTACTTATGTGATCTATTTAACTTCCATCTACAAACCCCACCATGTCTTATTCATATGTGTACCTCCAATCCTAGCACAGTCTCTGGAACATGGAAGGCATTCAATTCATATATTTTGTCAAATTATAGCACAATAGAAGAGAATTTTAAACTGATCGGCAAACTAGCTCAAGAAAGTCAGCACATTCCTCTGGAGTCTGGCTGAAAGGTCCTATTTATTGAGTAATACAGTGACAGGCACACAAACAAAACTTATTCTTACAGAAGGAGCTCAAAATACAGTAGGAAGCCAAGCCTGGACACAGTGACAATATAAGAGGATCATGCTCCACAGTGACACAGGGAAGATTCGATGGGAAAGCAGAAGCAGCAGGTCTAGAATTAAGGAAGGAAGTTCAGCTAAAGTTGAGCTGTCTTGAAGAATAAGCAAGAATTTACAAGGCAGAAAGTAGATGGGGAATAAGAAAAGTCTATCAATGAAACATGGTACAAAGACAAAGGGATAGGAGAAAGCATGGAGCTTTAGAAGATAACAAATATTTCAAGGTTATTGCTCATGAATATCTCCTCTATCAAATGTGAGCCTCTCAAAAACGCAAAAATCCTGATTTTCTACCTAACCTATTATAAGTATTTAATGGCATATAGTAGATATTCCAGAAATAATGATTGAATGAAATACATAAATGAATAGATCAGGGAAAATACTTCATACCTACAGTTAAGCTAGAGTAAAAAGACTGGTCATGTATTGGCTCACATATTACTATGGTATTTTCAGTGTTTTAAATCAGAAAAAGCCTAGAATCAACCTCAAGTTTCCAGAGAATGCATTTACACCTATATAAGTCACTTAGTCATCTGGCCTCTGCATGGGCTACTGTAACACAGTACCATAGACAGGGTGGCTTAAAAAAATAGAAATTTATTCTCTCATGGTTCTGGAGGCTGGGATGTCTCGGGTGAAGGTCTGATAGATTCTGTACCTGGTGAGAGCCCTAGTCCTAGTTTGTAGATGGCCACCTTCTTGCTGTGTCCAAGAAAGGAAACTTTGGTGTCTCTTCTTATAAGAGCACTAATCCCCTATGTGTCCCACCCCCAAATCCTCATCTAAATCTCCCACCCTGGCCGGTGTGGCTCAGTTGGTTGAGCATTGTCCCAAGCACTGAAAGGTTGTAGTTGAGATTTCTGGACAGGGCATACGCATGGGTTGTGGGCTCAATCCCTGGTAAAAGGTGTGCAAGAGGCAGCCAGCTGATATTTCTCTCTCACATTGATATTTCTCTCTTGCCCTCTCCTTTCCTCTCACTCTAAAATCAATAAAAAAACAACAACCATGTAATGAGAATGACATTGTTGTGGTCCTTGTGATGTTACTATCTCACACATGCTTGCAGGCTCTTTGTTTCTGTACAACATGGCGTCTGCCTTTTCCTCTTCTCCTGCTCTATTGTTCTGGGTTTGATGCCTTCTGTGGCTGCTGCTACCAAAAGCATCGCCGGTCGTGCCAAAAATGGTAATGCCACCAGTGATGGCCACACCTGCCAAAGGCACAACTGCTCCTCCCAATGCCAGGAAAGTCAAGCCAGCAAAGAGACAGGCCTGCTCCTGTACCTTCTCAATTTAGATGGAAGGTGGTCCCTTTGGCTGTCCAGGCTCTCCGGGCCTCTTCTCTGCTCACACAGCAATGCCAGGATTTCTCTCTACCCTCAGGCTGCAAAGCTGTGCCAGTATGAGCTCTGGCCGCCTCTTCTGTTTTTTACTCAATATTTTTGAAGTCATTCTTTCAAAGATAGAGGCATGAGTCCACTGGTGCTAAATATTAAGCACATTTCTTCAACACTAACCTGTTGATTTTGGATCAAAGCTCTTCCTAACCTGTATTTTCTGTTAGAGGAGACTTGTTTACCTTCCTGAGTCATCCAAATTGTGGCTGAATCCTGTGCAAACTCAACTGGCTCAAGAAGCTACAAGAAGTTCCTTGCATGCCAGGTCCATACTTCTTTTGTGTTCTTTATACTCCACTCTATTATAGTGGACAAATATTAATGCTTGATCATGGTTCCTAAATTAAAAACTAATGGCATAAGGACTCCTGGTGTTTACGCACTACAGGAAAACAAAAACAACTCCTTAGAAATACTACATGTTTCAATTCTACTACAAGCAGCCTGATTCTGTATGCCTCCATCAATACTAGTAAAGTGTCTAGATGTAGCCAGGCCTCTATAAATGCATATTAAATAAGCAGCCATTTTAAAGTTTCCTGTGAACCAAAACAAGTAAATCTTACCTATGGAGGGTATGGGCCACGATCTCAGAAGAATGACTGTGAAGACTTCCAGGACATAAAAATTGAACTTTAAAGACAATGGTGTTCTCTTCCCCATTGGTAGCCTTAAAAAGGAAATGTGATAGGGCATGAAGACAATAGAAAGAGAACAAAGAAAAGTACTAGATGGTTTTCAACCATGCTTTCCCTTATTCCAGCCCTGCTTCTCTCTTGGCAATTTCTAGAACATTCCAGGGGTGTTCCTCTCTCAGAATCTTTGCCATTGCTGTTCCTCTGCCTAGAATACACTTGTCTCCTAACTCCCAGGGGCTGATTCCTGGCTTCATTCACTCCTCTGATGTACCATTAACCTTTTCTGGCTATGCTTTTTTTTTTTAATTGACTTCAGAGAGAAAGGAAGAGGGAGAGAGAGATAAAAACATGATTGATAAAAGAGAAACATTGATCGGCTGTCTCTTGCATGCTCCCTACTGGGGTCTAGCCTGCAACCTGGGCATGTGTCCTGACCTGAATCAAACCATGACCTCCTGGTTCATAGGTTGAGTCACACCAGATGGACCTGGCTACCTTTTAAAACTTGAGCACCCTCCCTATCTCCTGTCCTGTTACCTTGCTTTATTTTTCTTCATAGCATTTAATTTACTACTTAGCATTATATTATTGGTTTATTTCTCTCATCTGGGGTATTAGGTGCTTAAGAGCAAGAACTGTGTTTGCTTTGTTCACTGCTCTGTCTCTAGTATCTGACACATAATAGGTGATTCATAAATAATGTTTAAATCAATTATATTGGAATAGGATTTTGATACAAGGTACTATTAATCATAAATATGATTAAATAAATATTTTTTTAAAAAAAATAAGACTTCTACTTCTAAAAGAATGGAGTAGTTTGCAAGGCATTGATGTGATATGGAGCAGCAGATCATGAAAAAGTAGACTGTTATTCTGCTGCATTTTCCCAGTGAACATTTGCTGGCTTCAGAAATGGACAAGAGGCGCTGAAACCAGCGTCGGCCTGCAGACTGAAAGATCCCAGGTTCGATTCCGGTCAAGGGCATGTACCTTGGTTGCGGGCACACCTCTAGTAGGGGGTGTGCAAGAGTCAGCTGATCGATGTCTCTCATCAATGTTTCTAACTCTCTATCCCTTTCCCTTCCTCTCTATAAAACATCAATAAAATATATTTTTTAAAAAAGAAAAGAAATGGACAAGAGGCTGAAAATAGGAACCTTTGATGGCCAAAAGGAAGCTTCTGGGGTTAAAGAAACCAGCAGAACTTTGTCAAGTTCATAAGGCAGAAGCAGTGTTAAAGATTCACAGGCCAGCATCCTGAAAAGGGAAGAGTAGAGAGTTGGACCAGAAATACGGCTTGCTTTTTCTTGACAACATTTGCTTGATATCTTGGAGAGTTGAAAGGAACTTCTGAGTTTTGCCAGGCTGAGGCAACACGGATTAAGGTTGTCTCAGAAGCTGACAGGACAAAGATTAGGGAAAGTCCTTGGTGAACAAAGTAGTCTCTAAGTGTTGCTTTCCACCCTGGCTGCACATTGAAATAATGTAGACAATTTTTAAAAGTTAATTTAAGTTTTTAATTATTATTTTTAATTGAGTTTATTGGGGTGGTATTGTTTAATAAAAATATACAGGTTTCAGGTATACACTTCTACAACATATAATCTGCATATTGCATTGTGTGTTTGCCACCCCAGTCAAGTTCCATTTATTCCCCTTTATTCTCTTCTACCTCCTTCCACCTGCTTCCCCTTGGCAATCACCCTATTGTTGTCTGCATCCGTGAGTTTTTCATTTTTTTCTTTGCTTAATCCCTTCACGCTTCTCACCCAGCCCCCAATCCTCTTCCCTCTAACTTAAAGCAATAAGAAATAAAAGATAATGGGCAAGAATCCCAATTATAACCTTAACTGTCATAGGTATTACATATACAGTATTTGCAGCACTGTCTCCTTCAAAGCTCAGAATGTGTTTTCCCGCTGTAGTTTTCAATAAGAACCACATGGTCTCTAAAGAGAAGCGCCCGGTGCTGCTGGCATGTCAATGCTTCTTGGGACCTGGGCACATTGGGCAAGTCTCCCGGGTTCCATTCACATGCAGGCCCCACAAAATGACTGACACAGAACAGTTGCTGTTACCGGTAGGTTAAGACATGGACTAGTTCCAAAGGAAAAGAAAGGCTTTCTCACACCCATCTTTCAAAGTAAAGTAACTGAATAGCTTTAAAAATAACAGCAACAAACAATATATCACCAAAAACCAGGTATCAACTGAAACAATAAACTTCTTTACTCTCTCAGTGGGTGGGAGTCAAAACCAACTGTCAGGCTCACATATCTGCTTCTTTTCCATTTTTAATTCAATTTTCCCTTCAAATGAATCATGGTATGGTCTTGGTTGCTCTGAATAGCAGAGAAAAAAGCCAGAAAAAGCAACTGCTGCATATAGATATCAGTACAAGAAAAAGCCCTTGGACAATCTGTCTCCGTTCCTGACTTCAGTTCTGCCCCTCCTCCTCCTGTCTGCCTTGAAATTTCATTCTTCTGCAAATATGCTCCTTTTCCCTTTTTGCCACAGGAACCATTCACCAAAACAAAATATGGGATAAAATATATTCCAAGCTGAATTAAAACCATTAGCCCTCTGAAAACTCATTCCAAGGAAGAGAAAAGGAACAGGCAAATTTATTAGGTGCAAAGAAAGGATGTTGGTTACCTGGGAATTCAGTTCAACTTTAAAGGCTTTTTTAATTAAGTTATTTAATGAGTTGAAAGAAGAGAAGGAACAAAGTTTAGAAAATGAGTTTACATATTTTCAGTCAGGAAAAATGAACCCAGTTTTTCATTGCTATTGTTTTTCATGGGTTCTACTTCAGAATTCATTCTGGAAGTCTAACAAAAGAAAAACTCCCAGGAGAAGGGTGCCACAGACACAGGGAGGGGACAGGGTTAGGGAGAGTGCATCTAGAAGGTTCTTTGAAGTTGGGTGGGCAGAGAGTGTAGAAAGGGACATAACAATGAAGGACAAAGATTTAGATTCCAAATAAGGTCACTATGGAAAGAATATCCCCTAACTCTTATATTTAATGTGCCTTTAGAGTACATTAACTGTCTTGTTTTGATAAATAATAATAACAATGCTATAATGTACCCTATAGTTTACAAATTTAATGGGGGAAAACTTGGAAGAAGCAATGGGTAAAAATGAAAAACACATTCTCCCATTTCTACTTTTTCCCCCCTTTTTCTTGAAGGTGGTCTTTCCCTGTCCAAAGTGTAATCATATGTGAAACTCCATCATTTCCCCTTTTGCCTTTCCAACCCTAACATGCTTCATTATAGTCACCATCATGCCATTCATCTGACGTCTTTCACTAACTACCACAATTTAGTAGGTGTTTGGTATTCCTGAAGGTAGTGTTTTTCATTAAAAGACACATTCAAGCTGGTTCTCTAGACTCAGTTGAAACAAGGGCTTGGTAATGAATCTATTATTTAAATTAATAAACAGTTCTGGGACATTGTTTTAAAACATTTATCTTATTTTAGAATTAAAGTAACACAGCTTGGTCTGTTTTTCTTTTTAAAAAA
>PVJN01017012.1:0-41742 GCA_004026805.1 Lasiurus borealis
TATATATATATATATATATATATATATATATATTTAAGGAGTTGATTACTGATGCATGCATTTAACAGGACTGAACCTCAAAAACACGCTACGTGAAAGAAGCCAGTCCAGGAGGCCACATGTTGAACGATGCCACCCATACACACTGCCCAGAACAGGCAAATCCAGAGACTGGAACCAGATTAGCATTTCCAGAGTCTGCAGGAGGGGAATGAGGAGCGACTGCTAATGGGCACACAGTTTCCTTCAGGGGTGATAAAAGAGTTTGTAACTAGACAGAGATGGTGGTTGCACTCAATTGCCACTGAATCGTTCACTTTAAAAAGATTCATTTTATGTTGTGTGAATTTAACCTCATTTTAAAAATAAAAAATAAAAAAGGGCAGATTGAGGTGCAGGACGACGCAAAGCCCTGGAAAGGCCATTATTCCATTCCTGACGTTATATAAGCGCGAGGCTGGCGATAGGAGGGAGGTGGCGGAGGCAGCTGCACTGGCCAGGAACACAGGGCGCGGCTTGAAACGCTCTGGGTTTAAAGTAACAGGAAGCCTGAGCAATATCATAAATCAGGATTTTCTGACTGGGCTGCTTGTACTGAGCAGAACAAAATGTATTGAATGTCCCGGGTAGGTGTGAGTCCGGATTGCCAGGTCTGCCGGGGGAGGCCTCTAATTTGACACTGGCCTCAAACTGAAAGTCGCTCAACAAAAAAATTAGGTTTCAACATTTTAACGAAAATCGAGCTGGAACTGGCATTAAACATGAGCCAGAGGATTTCAGTAACTGCAAGGAAAACAGACGGGCAAATGTCTTGCGTGGCTAAAGTCATTGAGGGGATATTTCCGCTTCTGGGCTGACTTACGGAGCTCGGCGCTAAGGCTGCAGGTGGTGATGCTGGGCCTGGTGGGGGTTGGGGACACTGTACCTGCCCTGCTTATACCCTCAGAGACTGGACCCTAACACTTCTGCATCCTGGCCCACTAGAAGCTGCTGCATATGGTTCTACGAGCCACCCAGCGTTTCTTTCCTACATCTGAGGGTGTGAAGCTGGCGCTGGGCTTTGGGGATGCCCCGTGTGCATGCCCCATCTCCTCCTGAGCCAGAGTTTTTTCACCGGCAACCAGTATGCCACCTCGTCAGGCTGTTCTGTTTCTGCGCTCTGGCCCCGCACCTGGCACGCTCCTCCTTTCCTCCTCTCATGCGCCACCTCCATCATCCTTCAACTCTCACGTTGAATCTGAATCTCTCAGACCCCTGCCTGACATTGGATTAAAGCCCTCGTTATGCTCTCACCTGTGTTCCCCTGCTGTCTGTCTCAGGCCGCCTGGAGTGACTGGATGATTCAAGATAACTTCCCATATCAGGATTCTCAACTTGATCACCTCTGCCAAATCCCTTCTGCCACCTCAGGGAACACACCCACAGGCCCAGGGATTAGAACTCGGATGTCTTTGGGGACATTAGCCTGCCCAGCACAGGTGGGAGGGGTGCCCCCACACCTTCAGACAAAACAGACACAGTTAATGGTGTCATGGAACGGACAGCTTGTAGGGGAGACACATCACAAAACGATTGCATGACCACCTGCTCTCGGGGTAGCTAACCGTCTTATTTCAATAATGATAAGGACGAACATCTATACATTTTTTTTCTTTTGTAGAGGAGCACTTTCTATATAAGCCTGGCATTTTGTCAAGCACCATGATATTAGAGGGTGGGCCTGGTCATTCCCACCTAACGGAAGTGGACAGTGAAGCTGGGGAGGGTGATGACTTACCCGTGGTTCATGCCCATATGCAGATGCCACACCGGGTTCTTGGCCACTGAGCTGTAACAACGGGGAAGCCGGATCCCCAATTCGTGACCCCGTGCAGCAGGACCACATGCTGGGACAGAGATCCAGGGTGACTCGGGAACTGTGGTCCCCTTCTAACTGCCTAGGAGAGGAAGAGAGAAGCTCAGGCTCTTCCAGGCAGGTAGCCCTGCCCCACACAGACGGAGTATGGGGAGCAACGAGGCCACCTGGCCACTTGCACCAGGAAATCAAAATTGCAACCCCGCTGCATTGTCAAAGCCTACAGCATGGGACTCATTGCAGACCTCCCTGGGAAAGGCATTGTCCTCTCAGGCTGTAGACAGTTTCTAATCATCTAGACCAGTGGTTCTCAACTTTTCTAATCCACTTACCCTTTAATACAGTTCCTCATGTTGTTGTGACCTCCAGCCATAAAGTTATTTTTGTTGCTACTTCATAATTGTAATTTTGCTACTGTTATGAATCGTAATGTAAATATCTGTGTTTTCTGATGGTTTTAGGTGTCTCTGGGATTAGTTCTTAATCTGTGAGTCGTGACCCACAGATTGAGAACTGCTTGTAGAGCCTAAGACCATCGGAAAACACAGATATTTACATTACGATTCATTAACAGTAGCAAAATTATAGTTGTGAAGTAGCAACAAAAATAATTTTGTGGTTGGGGGTCACCACAACATGAGGAACTGTATTAAAGGGTAAGCTGCATTAGAAAGGTTGAGAACCACTAATCTAGACTGTGACTCTGAAACATATTTCTCCTCTCTCCACGGAGGAGCATTTCACTGCCCACACGAGCTATCGGGACCTCCGCTATAGCCACTGTCCACTGAGCAGGTGTCTCCATTACCCAGGACTCAGACGCCGGCCTCCCTGGAGAACAAGGAAGGAAGTGTGAAAGGTCTCTGAGTACCCAGAGCACGCACTGCAGGTCCGTAACAAGCTGGGTTCTTTTGCCCATAAACAGATTAGGAATATCAGATGAGAAAGGAAAAGAGAAAAGGACCATTACACTTGACAGATTTACTGATGATATTGGTGGTTTCTAATGACCCAACAGATAGAACAATAGGCAAAAGGAAGACAGGAGTACAGCTGTCAGGAGACACCTGACTGGGAGCTGACCAGTCCTGTCCACCTGGGCAGTCCCTGAGGGACCAAGGCATCAGACCTTAATGGGCACTTCCACGCCCCTCTGTCAAATCCAAGGCAGAAGCTCAGAGCTCAGCAAGGTGGACTTCCGGTGGAAGCAGGCAGCCGTGGTGAAGACCAGGCAGGGTAGCAGACTTCAATCTAGTCCGGGAGAGCTCCGAGGTTATCCAGATTCACAGGCCCTGGAAAGAAAGAAAGAAAGAAAGAAAGAAAGAAAGAAAGAAAGAAAGAAAGAAAGAAAGAAAGAAAGAAAGAAAGAAAGAAAGGAAGAAAGGAAGGAAGCTAGCTCTCCACCTGTTGGGCTAACATCACTGCTGTGTGTTTCTCGAATTTGTCTTCCCCCTGCCTACTGGAGAGAGCTGGGAATTTTTTCCTCCAGAAGTTCTTTCCCGATTTCCACTCTGCTTTGATGTTAGCAGCCACTGAAGCTTAATGGTTTTCCATTAATTCATTAAGTGCTGCAAAAGAGCAATATCCTCATTGTATTATCTTGTTTTCATTTATTAGCTGGGATGAGTTTATACAGAAACGCTTTCCCTCGTCTCTGACTTGCTCACCCGGTGGTACTGTTCATACAGGAAAGGGAGGATAAATGATCGATTCTTTTACTCAGTCCTCAAGATGATTCACTGATTTGCTATTGTTCTCAAAAGGCAATCAATTGGGTGTTGTTGTTTTTTAAATTATGAACTTGTATATGTATGTGTGTGTGTGTGTGTGTGTGTGTGTGAAAATGAACCTGGATAAGTGTCAATAATATGCTGATACTTGACAGAGATAAGTTATCTTTTCTCATGCCTTGGAAGCAGAACTTTTAAAATAACCAAAAAGGAAATAAAAACCCTAACATTAATCTAAAAATCTCTTCTTATTTTCATAATAGTCCCATCAAGTACGAATTGCAAAATTGCATGTAATGTACGTATTCCACTGCCAGGGCAATTCTATTGGTCTTTACATCTATTTTTGGTTTTGATCCTTGAGGCAACTAATATTCATTTTCAGGAAACCAATCTATGAAAATTACACCAGTTTTTGTGCTAAATGCGAAGCGAGTGTGTGCAGGTCCTGTGTTTCCGAGCAGTGAAGGCTACACTGGGCATTACTCACCCTGAATTCCTAACAGCTGTGGGTCTGCAGCAGAATTAATTCTTCAGGAAAAGGACCCTGCCTAATTAGATTTTACTTGGCTTATTAGTAAATCTCATTCACCGACTTAATGAGAAACAAAAGTCATGTGATAAAGGAGTCGAGAGCAATAAAATGTTAACTAAATTTATACAGCAGAGGGCTTAAAATTTTCCCTCCATATCAGCAAAACTGAAATCCACAGTGGAAACAGGAATTGCTATAAATGGCTTCAGACCTAGGCAAGGGGACCTTTTTATATTCAGGATGTAGCTAATTCCAGAGAGAATACACACAATTTAGGCATTTAAAGTGCTAGACGTGTCCAAATCTTTACTAATTGGAAGTAGGAGTCAAAGCGAAGATTTATTTTGTACTTCCTATGTGCCAAGCTAGCCTAATAGATATAAATGCATTGATTGGTTTAACTTCACGAGTCAGGCTGTTACCATTCCCAGTTTACAGATGGGTAAACTGAGGTTCAGAGGTAAAAGGACTTGCACCAAGCTTACTCAGAAATAACTGGCAGTGATGGAGTCCAACCCCCAGGACAAGAGTTGGATTCCAGTAGTACCGTAACTCCTAACACTTAAAAATTAAGGGAGGACTTTTCCATATTTTTATCCAGAAGTTAGTTTTTTTAATTAGCATTTCCATGGAATTCCCGGTTGCAACTTGAATACAAAGACTCAGCTACAGTTTTTGACTGGTTTTATCACAGTATCTGATTTTAATTACTGTCAAAGAGGGGACAGAGCTCTCCGTGGTTCTCAAAGGGGATCGAGGGCTTTAGAACGTGAGGTCAGGATGGGGTTCCATTACGTAGTAGGACATCTTTATGTGGCAAGTTAGCCTTCCCAGGTGTGGCCCTGCAGCCACTATGAAATGAGAGGAAGAGAGATATTCATAGTGAACATGCCTGCAGTTTGGATGGAAATGGGTACTTTCTTAATAATTTTTTTTCTTTTTCAATTACAGTTGAGATGCAATATTATATTTGATTCAGGTGTACAACATAGTGATAGTGATTAGACATTTATATAATTACAAAGCAACCACCCTTATAGGTCTAGAGAGGAAATGGGTACTTTTAACAAAGAGGCAGACGCATAATTTGCAATGGCCTTGCTGAGCCCGGATCCCACTCGGTCACCCCGGGAGCTCTGAGCAGGCAGCTTTGTTATGTCTCAGTTGTCAGCGGGAAAAGCCCAAGATGAAAGGACAAACCAGGTCCAAGTAAGGATGGAGGGAAAAGCATTCACCCTGAACTTCTTCAAACCCCACATTCTTTCCACCACAGGGCAGACTTCTGCTAAGCCTTGGAGTGAAAGTCCTTGAGGGTATAGGCCTCCATTGAGAGAGAAAATGACCTTCGTAGGATCCATGCTAAGGAGGGCATCTGGCTGTGCAACTGCTTGGTCTTCTCTTCACCCTCAGACTCCTCTCCCCTGCAGGTCAGGCATGGACCCACGCTGGGTCAGTCGGATGGAGTGTTAGCCCCCTGGAGCCAGCAGCACCTGGATGGGCTGCATAGCTTCCTGGTCCAAGAAGCCAGATGCTGGCTGGTCCCCTTCTTCATGGCGTCTGAATGTGCTGCTCTTCCTTCGACTCGCCAGGCCCAGTGCCCTTCCAATAATCCTTCCTTTGGGTTTTGAATCTCAGTTGAATTATCTGGGACTCCTGGCTGTGAGTGCCAGAAACCCCTCTCAAACCAGCCTCACCCAACAGGCCATTCGTTGGTTCCCTTAGTCACGAAAGCTTAGTAGAAAGTCAATCGATGGTGCGAGTCTTGCCATAGTCATGCTTGGATCCAGGGAACTTACGAGATGGCCAGGACGCTGTCTTCCCTTCTCTGCATCTCTTGATGCTGGTTGTCTTAATTTTGTTCTCAAGTCAAAATGATCTTCATCAGCCATAGGTCTTCCCCTTCCATGAAACCTGGGTACAGAGGACAGCATCTCTCCCAGTGGCTCTGGGAAAGGCCTGGGGGACCAGCTGGCTTGGTAGGGCTCCATGTCCATCTCTGTATCTGTCATCGTAGGGTGGGGAGGTGCAGAGAACTCCAAATGGGGCCAGGCCTGAGTCACATGCTGTCCATGGGCCAGGAATCAGGGCCAGCCTTACCCCAGATGCACAGATTACGATGGAATGAAGTGTTGGTTCTGCAAAGGAAGTGATGCCAAACACATAACCCCACAAAAATGTTAGATAGGACAAAGGTCTCAAGGTCTGGGTGGTTCTTACTAAATTCTATTCTTGCTAAATGTTAAAATATAGCACAGTATTTTGTAGACCAACTGTAAACAGCAGGAGCTTGATAGGAACCCAACCAGATAAGTGTAGCCAACTGCAATGAAGAAACCAATGTGTAATTGACCAAATGGTGTATATAAGCAATGGCTAAGCCTTCCTTCAGGGAGATAAAACTTTGGATGTGAATCCCTGTCTCTCTTACCTGATGCAAGTAAATAAAGCGACTTGAATAGAACACACCAAACTTTGAACCCCTCAAGTTCGGTAACAACACATACTCCCCCCCCCCCACAAAAACAAGATCAGTCCACTTAAACCAAAGGGCTCCATCTGAGACCAATAGCATGGAATCCACTCAGAGTGGCAGAGATTCTGAGACAAAGGGAGCCCATGGAGGGATGGTGAGCTTCCAGAAAAGCCTCATCCACGGGATGTGGATACCTTACCTGAAATAGATAATGTTCTTGCTGGCATGGACAGTACAGCTCCAGGCTCCACAGGGGATCGTGAGAAGACCTACCTTCCAGCTCTGGGGGCCTCCAACGAGTGAGCAGTGGGAGAGATGGTCTAGCATGTCCTGGCCATGATCATCTGAAGGGACCGAAGGGAGGTGAGAGAACCCTAGGAGCCCAGATCCAGCCCCTCAGGAACAGGTGCCACTTCCTTCAGGCAGAAAGAAGACTGTGTGGGCTCCAAGATGCAGGCTGGGAGAAGGATGTTCTCCTGCAGAGAAGCATCGAAGGGTTGATGACCCTACGGGGTGTCTCATTATCCCCACCCTCCTCCATCCCCAGGTGTTTCTCTTCCAGACTCTGCTGACTGGAGCTATATATTTTCTTCGCCTTCTCTCCAAACTGCATGCAGATATCCACTCATTGGGACACACCTGTGACCCGCAAGGAGGCCAGGCTCTCAGGTGGCACAGCACTGAGGTGGGTTCTTAGGCCCTGAAATATCCCCCAAAAGATAAGCCCTCAGCGGCATCTGTCCCTCAATGGCATCTGCACTAATCCCTGCCCTTTTCTGTCTGGCCACCCCACCCCCTAGCCCAGCCTGCAACCCCTGCCCTGAGGTTGGCCCTCTGAGGAGAAGGATCTGTGCCTGTCTTGTTCCCTCTTGAATCCCCAGTGCATGTAGTAGATGCTCAATAAATTTTATCTGAATCGTGAATGAAGATGCCTCAGCCTGGCCTTCTGAGAATCAAGGCTTGATGTTCTATTATCGGATGGGGACAGGCTGATGTATTAGCACATGTCAGGGAGTTTTTTGGAGAGAGAGAGGGGAAATGTCCTGTCCAAGAGCATGGAGTCAGTAGGTAATGCACATCAAGGATGCAGTCCCATAGGAATCTTTGCATTTTAAGAGAAAGCTAATTCAACCAGTTTAACAAAGCGGGCGTTGATGATAAAGACACAGGGTGTCTATGGGAGTCAGGGCAGGTTGTCCCAGGAGCCGGGAGGCTGGCTCGGCCCCTTTGTCCCTGCTTATGTGCCATCTCCTCTCCCTGTAAGCCAACGCTATCTGCTCCTCTGTCCAGAGTGGAGCAGGATTATGCCCAGGACTTGAGTGTGCATGTCTTCCAGTGAGGACACCAGCCCAGCCTGGACGCTAGGGATTCTGATGGTACTTGCTTGAGCGGGGCACCTCGGGACCAGTCCTCTATTGTCAAAGGGATGGACATTCACGGCACCAGAATATCTTTCCAGGCACAGAGGGGAGGTGTTAAAGGGTTATGTGGGGTCTGCTTCCCCCACCCAGCCACCATATCATAGCCTACCTCCCCTCCCCGAACTCTGCCTTCTTTCCATTATCGTCATCTTATGCCATATCTACACACCCCTAATCATACACCAGGCAACTTTCCCTTTTCTTTTTTGAAGAAATTCACTTTTTAAACTTTAATGTGGCTGTTCCCTAGGCAGTAGCATCTGTGAAGACACGGGTTTCAGTTGTTAGAAATGTTTTCTAAAGTAAAATTACATGTGTGAGCAACATCGGAACCTAAAGCCAAAGAAAGAATAATAATGTGGATCCGGCCTTCACTTAAAATTTTGACATTTTACCATGCACATTTTTGCATTTTTATTTTGAAACTAGAAGCCCGGTGCACGAAATTCATGCTCAGGGGTGGGGTATCCCTCAGCCCAATCCTGCACCCTCTCCAATCTGGGACTCCTCGAGGGATGTCTGACCTCCCATTTAGGCCTGATCCCGAGAATTGGGCCTAAATGAGTAGTCAGACATCCCTCTCACAATCCAGGACTGCTGGCTCCCAACTGCTCGCCTACTTGCCTTTCTGATTGCTCCTAACCACTTCTGCCTGCCAGCCTGATCACCTCCTAACCACTCCCCTGCCAGCCTGATTGATGCCTAACTGCTTCTCTTCCAGCCTGTTTGCCTCTAACTGCCCTCCCCTTCAGGCCTGTTTTCCCCAACTTCTCTCCTCTGCAGGCCTGTCCCTCACAATTGCCCTTCCCTGAAGACCTGGTCACCCTCAACTGCCCTCCCCTGCTTGCCATCTTGTGGTGGTCATCTTGTGTCCACAGGAGGGTAGCCATCTTGTATCCACATGGGGGCAGCCATCTTGTGTGTTGGAGTGATGGTCAATCTGTATATTATATTTTATTAGATAGGAGGATAGAGGCCTGGTGCATGGGTGGGGGCCAGCTGATTTGCCCTGAAGGGTGTGCCTGATCAGAGTGGGGGTTCCGCTTGGGGAATGGGGTGGACTGGGCAAGGGGCCTGTGGTAGTTTGCAGGCTGCCCACATTCCCTGGCGACCCAAGCAAAGGCCCTGGTATCTGGGATTTATTTATCTTCTACAATTGAAACTTTGTAGCCTGGAGCGGAGCCAAGCTTCCTGCTCGCTCTGTGGTGGCAGCCATTTTTGTTAGAATTTATTTATTTTCTATAATTGAAACTTTTTAGCCTTAAGTGGAGGTAAGACAGGCTAGGGTTGCAAAAGCTTGGCTTCCTCCATCACCAGGGGCAACCCTAGCCTCTTACTCTTTCCAGCTCCATGGCTGCCACCATTTTTGTTGGGATTTCTTTATCTTCCATAATTGAAACTTTTTAGCCTTCAATGGAGGCCTGGGCCTGCCAGGGTGTGTGGAAAGCTTGGCTTCCTCCATCACCAGAGAAACCCAAGCATTCCTTCTTTTCACTCCATGGCTGCAGCCATCTTGGTTGGGGTTAATTTGCATACTCGCTCCTGATTGTCTTGTGGGTGTGGCTTGTGGGTATAGTGAAGTGATGGATAATTTGCATATTACTCTTTTATTAGATAGTCTGTTGTAATCTAGTATGTACTTTGATGACTCTGGTCTGTTTGCTGATCCCTTAAATTTTGTGTCAAAAGCCAATGCCTTGCCCAGCTGGCATGGCTCCATGGTTAAGCATCAACCTATGAACCAGGAGGTCACGGTCAGGGCATGTGCCTGGGTTTCAGGCTAGATCCCCAGTTTGGGGAGTGCAAGAGGCAGCCAATCAATGATTCTCTCTCATCACTGATGTTTCTATCTCTCTTCCTCTCCCTTCTTCTCTGAAACCAATAGAAATATATTAAGAAAAAAAAAAAAGCCAGTGCCTCACCAGCCTCCCATAATCCCTTCCTGTATAACCATTTAAATAAAAATTCAAAGTACCCAACCCTGTGTGACCTAAACTCCCCTACCTCCTGCACTGTGGGGCACACTCATTTCACCTGCTGACACTGACTCACTGACAGGTGACTGACTGGTCCAAATCCCTTTCCAACCAGCAGAAGAAACTGAGGCCTGGGGATGCTGAGCGACTGGCCCCAGGCCCCAGGGCCATTTGATGGCAAACTTAGTGCCGGCGCCCGGGTCTGCGGAGGGCTTTCCTCCACCAGCTAGTTAGCTGCCTGATGAATCGAGGAGGAAGAAGCAAGTCGAGGCTGTGGTCTCAGCTTTGGCAGGCTTTGTTTTATTTCTGGAGGAGCGAACCAGCTCTGGCCGAGGAGGGAATCATAAATTCCGCTGGGAAGGAGCCTGGAACTCCTGAGCCAGGGCCAGGGCTGCCCCTGGGGAGCATGAGGCTGGCTGGGGAGAGATCTCAGCGAGCGCCCCTTCCGCAGCCCCCGCCTGCACCCGGCATTTTTAGGCGGTGACATCATGGTACAGGAGCAGAGACCACCCTTGAAAGGAAAAACAAGTCACCAAGAGGGCAGGGGGGCGGACGGGGATGAGGCCCCTCCTCGGCCTTGGCGAACACCATCAACTCAAGAATAAAAATAATCTCCGGTTCTATAAGGGTAGTGTTTTTTAAGCCCATTTCTGGTGCCAGGCCCCAGGCTGACAAGCAAATGCATCATCTCTTTTTTTAAGTCCTCTGGGGAAGGTGTTACTTTATTCCTGTTTCACACGTGAGGAGGCTGGGCCTAAGAGAGGTAGTGTGACCTGCCCCGTGTTACACAGCCAGCATTCAAACCCAGGCTGCCAGAATTCACAGACCAGACCTCCTGAAAGCAGATGTGTGATGAAGCCAAATGAGTGAGCCCCTTCCTCTGTCCACGGGAGGACCCAGCAACTGTGACAGTCAAAGGCATGCTTCCCAAACCCCTGACTCAGGGTTCCACCCCCCACCCCCACCCCCTGGTTCTCTTCCCTCTTGCTCCTCTACCTCCTGTCTCCCATCAGCCCCCCAGCCCCCTCCTTTCCGAGATTCTTTTTACCAGGTCATCTGAACTATCTGGGTGGCTGGATCTGTGCCCCCTGCTTGCACCCCTCCTGCCAGACAGAAGTTGGCCCTGAGTGGATGAAACTCAAGATAGAACTGTCCACCCACATATGAGGTGCCTGCAGAATTATGTGCATTTTTTTTTTTTTAGTGGGGAACGGGGGGGTGGGGGGGCTTAAATAGTTCTGATGAGACTGAACCAAAGCTGGCTGGAACTGCCCTGTGAACAGGCCATCCACCCAGACGCCTGCGCTCACCACTTATCAATTAACCGGCAACGAGGAAGGCAAGGCCACTGCTCGGCCAAGAAGCGCACACCTCGAGAACGCATTCAGCTCTCCTTCCCAGGAGCCAGAGGGGAAGCCTTCCTCCCGCATGGCCCGTTTCCTGCCCGGCCCAGGTGGGAAATCTGCTTAACTTAAAAGGTCAAACCCAGTTTAATGTTATGCCCTTTTGTTAAGAATGTTCCCGTAAAAGAAAAAAAAAAAAGGCAAAAAACCCTCATGTTTCTTTCCAAGTTTTCAAAAGTTAATTCATGTGGAAGAAAAAAAAAGATCAGGATAAAATTTCAAATATTAAATTCAAATGCAGGATTAATGACTTTTATTTCTAAGCCCAAGAGGTTGTCTGGAATTTAGGACATTTTTGGAGCACTCGAGACCCAGACATAACCAGATGCGGTTGTGTTTTGAACTAAGTCAGCACAAATTTCATACCTTGAAAGACTATATCCCTGTTCTTCTTAATACAAACAGTCCCTCCTTTTCCAAAATGCTCCATCCAAAATTAATTCAGAGCCATCGGCTTAAAGACAAAGACTAAACACTTTTTGTAAGCGTAAGTGAAAGTAGCTGATGAATGTATACTTTCATTAAACACTCCCTGTGCTCCTTAACCCTTTCTTTCCACCTCCCTTCCCACCCTCCTCAAACACATCCATAAACACAGGCCAGAGGGACGAGAGAAATGACTGATTTGAAAGGAGGAAAAAGCCTACCTACTGTGATGATAACATCCCTGATGAGGTATCTCAAGTTCTGCTGAACCCCCAAAGAACTTAAAAATCCCACATCAGGGCCCTAGCTGATTAACTTTCCAGCCCAAAGTGGTTGGAATTACTTAGGATAAAGTCTGAACCTCATAAGACAGTATCCCACTGTCCAATCACATAGGCATGAACAACGGGGATGGGCCCCATGACTAAAGGTCAAGGGCTTGCCAGGTGAAGAAAATGTTCCGTGGGATATAAACACCCCTTGAGTAAAAGAACTCCATGGTCTATCATTTGGAAAATACTCCAAACTCTAAGACGGAGGCCAACAAACTATTGCCAGTGGGGCAAATCTGGCCCGCTGCTTGTTTTGTAAATAAAGTTTTATTGGAACAGGGCCACACCCACTCATTTACATATTAACTGTAGCTGTGCTAAGTGAAATTCTATTTCTGGACATTTGGCAAATCACTAAACCCCTCTGAGTCTCATTTCTCATTTGCAAAATGGGAATGATTAAAGGGCCTACCCCATAGTGTTGTTATTAGGATCTAAAGAGTCGATGTATATTATTCTCTGGGACAAGCACTTAGTAAGTGTGATATGTTTCTTATTACTATTACTAGAAGCCCAGTGCACGAAATTCATGCACGGGGGTGGGGTGGGGGTGGGAGCTGTCCCTCAGCCCAGCCTGCACCCTCTCCAATCTAGGACCCCTCAAGAGATGTCCGACTGCTCATTTAAGCCCAATCCTACCTACCAGGATCAGGCATAATGGGCAGTCCTATATCCCTCTCACAATCCAAGACTGCTGGCTCCTAATTGCTCACCTCCCTGCCTTCCTGATTGCCCCTAACCACTTCTGCCTGCCAACCTGATCACCCCCTAACCATTCCCCTGCCAGTCTGATTGTTCCTAACTGTTTTCCTGCCAGTCTATTTGCCCCTAACTACCCTCCCCTGCAGGACTGGTTACCCCTAATTCCCCTCCTCTGCGGGCCTGGTTCTCCTAACTACCCTCCCTTGCAGGCCTGGTACCTCCCAAATGTCCTCCCCTGCTGGCCATCTTGTGGCAGCCATCTTGTGTCCACATGGGGGCAGCCATCTTTGGGACATGGGGGCAGCTATCTTGTGTGTTGGAGTGATGGTCAATCTGCATATTACTCTTTATTAGATAGGATAGAGGCCTGGTGCACAGGTGGGGGTCAGCTGGTTTGTGCTGAAGGGTGTCCTGGATCAGGGTGGAGATTCCCTTGGGGTGTGGGGTGGCCTGGCAAATGGCCTATGGTGGTTTGCAGGCCAGCCATGCCCCTCAGCTACCCAAGTGGAGACTCTGGTATCTGGAACTTATTTATCTTCTATAATTAAAACTTTCTAGCCTGGAGCAGAGCCAAGCCTCCTGCTTGCTCCATGGCTGCAGCCTTTTTTGTTGGGACTTATTTATCTTCTTTAATTGAAACTTTGTAGCCTTGAGTGGAGGAGGCCTAGGACAACCAGGGTATGAGGAAAGCTTGGCTTCCACCATTAATGAGGACACCCAAGCCTTCCTGCTTGGTCTGTGGCCACAGCCATCTTGGTTGGGTTAATTTGCATACTTGCTTGTAATTGTCTGGTGGGCATGGGTTGTGGGTGTAGCGAAGTGATGGTTAATTTGCATATCATTCTTTTATTAGATAGGACTAGAGGCCTGATGCATGAAATTTGTGCAAGGGGCTCAGCCATCATAGTCCTAGTTTCGTATGAGTGGTCGTTAGGCTGTCTGGTTTAATTAGCATATTACCCTTTTATTATTATAGATTACATGGAGCTATTAGGAAACCTTGCTCAGGTCACATATATCCAATGCCTGTAACAGAACAGCTCCCAGGAGTGCACACAGGTGCCATGTTTATGACAGTACCAATGTCCCTGGCTACTTGGATCACATTGACTTCTGGGTTTGGAAAAAGAATGGGAGTGGTTAGAGAATAATGACCATTTCATCTTTCTTATCCCTCCAGCTTCACTTCTCTAAGCGGCATCACTCAGACGGCAAAGAAGCAGCCATTCTTCTAGAATCTAGAGCAGTGGTTGGCAAACCGTGGCTCTCAAGCCACATGCAGCTCGCGAGCCGCGGTTTGCCGCTCTATTGACTAATGAATTTGCCGATCACTGGACTAGACTAAATGTTACCATGTAGTTGGAAGCTGTGAGGAGTAGGTAATTGTGGCATATTGTGTGCAAAGAGGTAAAGGGCAGTATATGACAGTGGTCGGCAAGCTCATGATTCAACAGAGCGGCCAACGGCAGCTTGCTGACCACTGATCTAGAGGAACCAGTGAGGTGCCAGGTGCCAAGACCACCTCCCACCCCAGGGAGGGCCCTTCCTGTCCTGGATGATGGAGGATCAGCCAGCTGTGGGCCGGGCAGCCAGCCCATTTGCATGACACGCTCCCCCGGGACCTATGAGGCTACGCAGGCTCTCAGGGCCGCAGAAATGGGCCCGGGTGCAACATTCCCACAGGCGCCGCTGGCAGGACAGCCAGGGAGAAGGAGGCCAGGGGGCCTTGGAGCCAGGCCAGACCAAGTAAGGGAAGCCTGCGACATGCCCATTTGCTCCCCAGCCTCGGTGGGGGTCACAGGAGCTGGAATTGGCCAGCGCGCCTCAAGCCATGGGCCCTCAATCTGTCATGATGTTCCAGGAAAAAATACAGTGAAGTATTGTTTTTTCATCCCATTTATTACCCCAACAAGACTTCACCTGGAAACACTGTTGGCGCCGAGTGGCAAGAGAGCCCGCAGAGAGCATGGGGACCCCCGCGTGCCCCGGGCTTGGCCAGGGTGTGAGAGCATTCACTACGGAGCCCAAGGTTACCGAGGTCAAGGCCTTTGAGGGTGAGACAACAGGAATGGGCGAAGAGGGGCCAAGGGGCAGCGTCCACCCTGACAGCCTGTGGCCTGTACCCGCTCCCATAAAGTCACACTGCAATGCTGTCCAGGGGCCTCCCTGACAGACGTCACTGCGCCGGGCAGGGCCACCACTTTGGAACCCAGAACCAGCACTCAGCTGTTTCCAGATCCAAGGGGTCGTGACCTTGGCCTGCATCCATGGGAGGATTGTCCAAAAGCCACGGCCCCTTCCCTACACCCAGCAGTTTACAGCCACGGGGCAGATTCCACCATGAAAAAGCCATGTCTCTGGATGCTGCAGCCCTCGGATCCTGCATCAGCAGGCAAAGGGCCCAGGAGCGGGCAGTGGATTATTATCAGCCACTGACTTCTCGGCCTCTAAGGGGTCCCGCAACTGCCTTGGTGCTTGCTGGGCCAGGACAGGAGTGTTAAAGGTACAGCAGCGAGTGTAAGAGATGGATGTGGGTCCTCTGAGCATGGGCGCACACTTGGTTCAAGGCTTTGGGGTAGCCACCTTGAGGTTCATGATGTTAGAACCAAGGGGCCCCCTATTTTCATCTTGCACTGGGCCCCCACATTAGGTAGCTGGTTCTGCCGACACCTCACCCTTCCTGGTCCTGTACAATTGCTGACCCCTCTCGGACCCACTGACCTCCCGAAATCCTCAAAACAATCCCAAGTTTGCCGAAACCGGTTTGGCTCAGTGGATAGAGCATCGGCCTGCAGACTGAAAGGTCCCAGGTTTGACTCCGGTCAAGGGCATGTATCTAGGTTGCGGGCACATCCCCAGTAGGGGACGTGCAGGAGGCGGCTGATCGATGTCTCTCTCTCATCGATGTTTCTAACTCTCTATCCCTCTTCCTTCCTCTCTGTAAAAAATTAATAAAATATATTTTAAAAAAACACAATCCTACGTTTGGGAGACTGGTTTTGGTCCCTATTTTACAAACATGGAAACTGGGATGCAGGGACAGTCAGCTGCTTTCCTACACCCCCACTGCTGGTCAGGAGCAGACCCACGACTCAAGGCCAGCTTTTCTAAACCTGGAACCGTGTTCCTTCCCCACATCCTTTCTCCTACAAGTGGGAGGGTGACCCAGAGAGGGTCGCAAGCCAGCTCAGTGTTGCCGAGAGAGGCCTCACGGGAAGGGAGGAATTGGGTCACTACCAAGTACTAGAGGGCCAGAGCCTAAGAGAAAGAGGGGTGCTGTGACACCCACAGCTCTGCAAGTGGGTGTGGGGGAGGGGTATCCTCTGGGCCCCTCCTCTCGTCTGACCTTCTCATTTCTCTTACCCTCCCGGAAGATGTGCCTAACAAGGTCACACCCTATGGTCTATGGCCCTGGGCCACTATCTAGTATGACACAAGCATCCAGGAGCCTCTGACAGGAAGGACCGTGGGAGCTCCCAGCACCACAGGAGGGGCTGCATCCCCCTGCTCCCAATTTGTGGGACCCCCATGATGCTGTGAGTCCCTTCTGTGAAAGGGAAAAAAAGGAGGCGGGCCCTAAGCAAATGCCAAAGGGACTCAGGAGGGTTGGTCCAGAGAAGAGACAGTTCTGAGAACATCATAACACTTCAGCCAGGGCAGTGTGCAGGCCGTGAGTGCCAGGCCCCAGCGTTCCCGGAAGGATACCATGGTGGCAAGCAACAGAAATCCTGGCTGAAACTGGCGTAAGTCAAAAGGAACTGACAGGCCAGTGTTGAGGGAGGGGTGCTTATGGAGAGCTCAGCGATGCCCTTGGGACTCGGGTTTTCCACCTTTCTCCTCTGCCAGCCTCTTGCTCTAATCAGTGCAAACTCCCCAGGCAGCTGCTGGCAGCACAGCTGGCAAGAAGGGGGAGAGTGAGCTAAGTGTCCACAGCTTGGCTATGTGTGTCTCTCTGGACCCACACCATCCTCAGCATAGCACGAACTCTGGTGAAAGGATCAGGGCAAAGCACTTGCCTCCCAGCCCTGCTCTGCCATTGACTGGCCTTGTGACCGTAGGTTAGTCCTCCAGCCTCTCATCAGCTTCCTGTGGCTTTTAGGAAAAATAACAAAATTGGTATCGTGACCTAGAAGGCTATATCAGACCTGAGCAGCACCCCTCCCACCCCCCACATAACTGAAGCTCAGCTGGGCTGAATTACGTTTAAAGGGAAAAAATAAAAAAGAGAGAGAGGGGAGCTTAAGAGGATGTTGCTGGCTTGCATTTTCTTCAGGAGTATCGGGAGGAGGATTAGGGGCTGACTGGCCAGGAGTAATTAATTCCCAAGGCCAAGCCAACGATCGGGCACAGTGCGGGTGTCCCGGCCACTGCCCCCTGCTCCACCATTAAAGCTTGACTGCGTCATAGGTGGCGTCAGCTGCCCTAAACAGAAACCAGAGCATCAGTGGCTGAAACAAGGTGTTTGGAGAATTCCTTTGCCTCCCATGAAGGTTGGAGCTCTGTGACGTGACGTCAGTGGGTTCTTTCTCGCCTGTAAGTTGCTGAGTCATCATGTGGGCTGTGGTCATTCGTCACCCTGTCTGCATCCGACCACGGGGAGGATCCAGAGGGCCCACCCTTCCCTGGGATGGACGCACATGTCCCTTCTCACATCCCATTGGCCAGGGCTTGTCACATGTACTTCACAGGCTGCAGTGGAGGCTGGGAAATGTGATCTTAATTCTGAGTGGCGATGGATCTAGTTGAGCACTCTATTGCTGTGGAAACGAGGGGGACAATGAGCAGAGTCTCCCTCCCTCTGTTGGCTAAAGGACTGAACAAATCAGTGCACCTTCCCGAGCGCCAGGTCCTCACCTGCAAATGGACCCAGCTCCGAATGAGAATAAAACAATTTCGAGGGCAACAAAGCCTCAGGCTAAGTGGCAGGCGCTGTCACCTGTTTTAATTTGTTTCCTCCTCCCAGCAGCCCTTTAAAGTACAGTGGTACCTTGAAATATGAGTTTAATTCGTTCTGTAACCTTGAGGCGTGGAAACTATGAGACACTCGAGTCGTGGTAAACTGGTGGGTCGTGTGCAGCCAGCGAGATTACTCCTATCTCAAATGTTGCTCATATTTCAAAGCAAAAATCGCTCGCTCGATGACTTGTATCTCAAAAATCTTGTATGTTAGGGCACTTGTATCTCAAGGTGCCACTGTAGATCATTATTGCCAAAACCGGTTTGGCTCATTGGATAGAGCGTCGGCCTGTGGACTAAAAGGTCCCAGGTTCAATTCCGGTCAAGGGCTGCATCCTGGTTTGGGGCACATCCCCAGTAGGGGGCGTGCAGGAGGAGGCTGATCGGTGTCTCTCTCTCATCGATGTTTCTAACTCTCTATCCTTCTTCCTTCCACTCTGTAAAAAATCAATAAAATATATTTTTTTTAAAATAAAGTAGATCATTATCCCCATTTTACAGAAGAGAAAACTGAGGCACAGAAAGTTAGCCGCTCAGTGGCAGGCAAGCATTAAAACGCAGGGCCCTGACACCAGCACACGGTAGGAACTCGGGCAGCTCCCTTTCTGCGCAGACTCCGCCCGCTGCGGGATGGCTGAAGGAACAAACAGCTGTGGGAGGGCCTGGAACCAACTGTTCTTGTCCCCAGACCCTTCGGGGAGCAGGTCCCCAAGGCCCCGCCAGCACAGAGATCCACACGTCCATGTAGCCCGCACCTCCAGAGGGTGGCCACGTGGCCCCGTCCCCTGCAGCAGCTCCCACAGACACACAGCCGAGTGACGTGTGCCCGCTCCCCCCAGGGCCACAGGCCAGAATCCCGGCAGGCACGTGCTCTCCAGGCACAGACAGAGGGGCATCCAGCCCTGCTGGGCCGCGAGGATGTCCAGGAAATGCTCAAACATGCCTGGGGTGAGTTAGCCAATTTTTACATCATTCTTTTCAAAGAAAACAAACTGTTTTTATTACAAAAGGGATACACAGTCATACACATCACACAAGGCAGTGGGACTACCCAACCCCCGTCCGCACCGGCGCTGGGTGCAGGCCCGCCTGGGCGCCTTGCTCTCCGCATCATACCTCACTCCTGACAGAGAAAACACATGGCCAGGGCATCCCGGATTCCATGCAAGCAGCCCTCCATGACTTCTGGACGCCAGCGTTACAGTTCAATGTAAACAGGGCAGGTCAGCTGTGATGATGCCCTTCACCCGGGCGATGGGTGCATGCTGGGGATGGTGCCCTGTTTCCTCCCACTAAAATGTGCCCAGGTCCCCTCTGTGCCCTGGGAGTTGGGGGGGGGGGGAGAGTGCAGAACTGACCTAGACTCCCCTTCTGTCCCCCATTCCTAACCCCACCCCCAGCATTTTACCACCCAGGTGAGACTAGTTTTTGCTTCTAAGAAACACCTTTTGCCAAGACCGGTTTGGCTCAGTGGATAGAGCGTCAGCTTGCGGACTGAAAAGTCCCAGATTCGATTCCAGTCGGGGGCATGTACCTTGTTTGCGGGCACATCTCCACTGTGGGGTGTGCAGGAGGTGGCTGGTTGATGTCTCTCTCTCATTGAGGTTTCTGACTTTCTATCTCTCTCCCTTCCTCTCTGTAAAAAATTAATAAAATATATGTGTGTTTTTTTTAAAGAAACTTTTTTTTAGCACACTCCATGTGCCTGGCGTTGTTCTAAGGACTCTGCAGACATCACTTCGGTTAATAACAACCTAGAGCTAGGTGCTCTTCTTCCCTGCATTTTGCAGATGAGAAAACTGGGGCCCAGTGACTTGCTTGAAGTCACACAGCAAGTAAGTGGTGGAGCCTGAATTCCGACCCCGGCGAGGGGCTGCAGGGCCAGGGCCGGTGGCAGCATGCACACAGGTCAGCTGAGGCTGGATGGGAGGACCGCATCGGAGCGGCCTCACCCACAGGAAATACGGAACGGTGGGAGGTGACACAGGGGACTTAAGTTCCAATAAGCCACCACGTTTTAGTTTTGGGTGGGGGTTTTTTGTGCGTGTGTTTTTGTTTGTTTTGTTTTAAGAAATCCAGCAAGAGCCCTAACTGGTTTGTTTGGCTTAGTGGATGGAGCATCAGCCTGCGGACTGAAGTGTCCCAGGTTCGATTCCAGTCAAGGGCATGTACCTTGGTTGCGGCACATCCCTAGAGGGGGGTGTGCAGGAGGCAGCTGATGGATGTGTCTCTCTCATCGATGCTTCTAACTTTCTAGCCCTCTCCCTTCCTCTCTATAAAAAAAAAAATCAATAAAATATATTTTAAAAAAAGAAAAAAAGAAATCCAGCAAGAAAAAAAAAAAAATAAGTATAACATAGTAGTTCTGAACCCTCACTCTAGGTCAGTGGTTCTCAACCTTCCTAATGCTGCGACCTTGTAATACCATCCCTCATGTTGTGGTGATCCCCAATCATAAAATTATTTTTGTCGCTACTTCATAACTGTCATTTGCTACTGTTATGAATCTTAATGTAAATATCTGTGTTTTCTGATGGTCTTAGGAGACCTTGCTAGCTGTTCGCGACCCACAGGTTGAAACCGCTGCTCTAGGTGGAAATCACGAAGGGGTGCCTTGAGAATTGCTGTCCATCTTCTAACTCCCGTGGTCCGGGTTGGGCCCAGCGATCAGCATTTTTAAGACTTCCCAGGGGATTTCCTCTGTGCAGCCAGATTTGAGTACCCCAGCTCTGGGCAAGAGCCTCTCTCCGCACATCCCAGCTATCTGACCCTGGGCTCTTTGCTTAGCCTCAGTTTCCACATCTGTGAAATGGGGATGCAATGCTTTGCTGAGGATGAGAAGCCAAATGGGACCGGCTCACCGAGGAGGGGCTTGGAACAGACTGTCGGGGCATCACAAAGACACACCGCTCAGCACACAGGCGAACGCCAATGTGGCTTTGCTCAGGCCGCGGCAACAAAGCAGCCAGATCATGGCACAGCCTGGAGGCTGGAATTTGGAGCCTGAGGTGTCAGCAGGGCTGGTTTCTCCAAAGCTCTCTCTCCTTGGCGTGTAGATGGCTATCTCTTCAGTGTCTTCACAAGGTCTTCCCCTCTGTGCGGGTCTGTGCCCTCCTCTCACCCTATGCGGACACCAGATGAGTTGAATCAGGGCCCACCCTGATGACCTCGGTTTAACTTAATCGCATCTGTAAAGGCCTCATCTCCAAACACAGTCCGGGTCTGAGATACGGGGGTGGCTAGGACTCCAACGGGTGAACTGTGGAGGACACCCCTCCGCCGGATCCAGAAGGATCGGTCACTGCGGACGGCACCTGTGCTTTCTTGGATAGCATGTCCCCTAAACGGAGCCTGGTGAGGCGGCCATTTCCACGTAGTTAGTGAGCTAATAATGTGAGCTCTGATCTGGGCTGCCCCCACGTCTGCCCACTCACCACCCTGCCGGCCCTGCGAGGGTTAATCTGAGGTCTCTGGAGTTGGGTGGATTTACTGCCCCCAGACCTTTATCATCTCACCCTGACGGTGAGGGCTCACATTTCCCACTTAATTACTTGTCCTGCAATCAGAAGAGATAGCCAGCTCTGTGTTGAGTTGGCTGCAGCTGTGAACTGTTTATTTACTTTTCCTCAGCCCGGGAATGGCTGTAATTTAAAGGTTCAGATCTCAGCTACCCTGCCTGGTGCAAACGCCGCTTAAACACTTCCATATTGCTGGGGAGGAATGCGCTGGACGCTGCCCCCACCTCCCTCCCCGGACCGACCGGAGCGCTGGGAAAGCAGGTGTTCCTGGTTATTTATCAAGGCTGTGGGGCTGGCGAGGGAGCCAGCTGCCCGGCCGGCACTGCCAACTCCGCATCCCCCGGAAGAGCTCGGCACAAAACCCGCAGCCGTAACGGGGGGCGAGGACCACGAGATGCTAGGAAGGGACTGCCCCCAACGACCCCCTTCCACACTGTCCCTGCCACAGTTCAAGCCAAGGCTCTCACTAATTCCTGCGCCAAATGGTGTAATTACCACTTAAGTTGTCAAATGGCATCCAGATGGTCTTACCTTTCACACCAGCGGTTTAATAAGCTTTTAGGCGTGACCTTTGCAGCTTGTCCTCCACCTGCACAGCCCCCTGGTTTGTGAAATCTGAGCCCACAATTAGATCTGATAATGAGTGCCCAGGCGACCAGCCTTGAACTCTGCAAGCTCGCTTCAAGGGGTGCCCAGCTAGTCACCCCACACTGGTGACAAATGGCATGTGTCCACCACAAACGGAGGGGCCCCGGACCCAGCCCGGAGGCCTGCCTGGGGAGATCACAGAAGGTCCGGGAGACTCGAGAGCCCATCTGGGGGGCCAGGCAGCTCTCGACGGGCTGTTTCAAGAGCTGAATTCTGGCAAACTGGAGAGTCACACCCATCCATGTCCTCCAGGCCTGCTGCCCAGGGCGGCCCACCAGCAGGGACCATCTCTAGTACCGCCCTCCCAACCGCACCAACAGGTTGGCTGCCAGCGTGGGAATTGCCCTGCTGCCCGGGACCTACCATTTAACTCATCCCCATGCATGTACGCAACCTGGAGTGACTTCCCATGAGGCTTTGGGACAAGGAAGCATGACCTTGCACTATAAGTGATCATACCCCCTCATCTGTTTTGCTGAATTAATCTTCTCCAATATGGGGCAAACTCTACTGATCATTACAGAGCTCATATACATGTACCAGGCACTATTCCCAGGAATTCACATTTAAACTTCACAACTCTTAGATTCTGTGTTTGATTGTTTATTTAATTCTCAGCTGTAGATATATATTTTATTGATTTTTTAGAGGAGAAGAAGGATGAAAGAGAGACATCAATCGATTGCCTCCTGTACATGTTCTGACCCCAATATGGGATCAGACCTCCAACCTAGGTAAGTATCCAGACCAGGAATCGAACTTGCAACCTTTTTGGTGTACGGGGTGAACTCCAGCCAAGGCTAGGTGCCGTTTTTATCCCCAGTTTATAGATTAGAAAACTGTGGCACAAAGAGGTTAGGTAACCTGCCCAAGGACACACAGCCAGCAAATGGCAGGGATAGGATTTGAATCCAAGTAAGAAACAGATGTTATGAATGCATATAACTATGATCCCGTTGGGTATGCAAATAATTTAATTTAAAATTTGTTGATATTCATGTAAGATAACACATTATATACAGCGCACAAAGTTTAAAGGTTTGTGCAAGTGTTTGGGAAGTGCCAAACATTCTCAGAAGGGCTGCACATGCTGATATCCTCAGAGCCCCAGCAAACTGTAGGAAAGGGTCAATACCAAGAAGAAGCCTTCTCTGTGATGGGATGGAACAGAGGGTGATGAAGGAGGGTCCAGACACTTGAGCTCATGGCCAGGGAGAGAAGTTTCCCTGGGAGAATCCTGCCCCTGATCTCTGCCACATTCTGGATGGAGCTGCCTGCAGACCAGAGAATTATTGGGAGGCT
This sequence comes from Lasiurus borealis, assembly GCA_004026805.1. Lineage (NCBI taxonomy): Eukaryota > Metazoa > Chordata > Mammalia > Chiroptera > Vespertilionidae > Lasiurus > Lasiurus borealis. Next base: position 23,278 of record PVJN01017012.1, read on the forward strand.
AAAAACACTGCAGGGAAACTGGCAAAATGTCTTCATTCCAACGTTCTCATTCTGTTTGACTCTTTTTAGGGTGTCCCTATTTCCTCTTCCTAACCCACATAGGGATCCTGGTTTTTAATGGTTTCATCTATTGTGGTCGTCAAAAACCTACTCTTAAGATTGTGTCGTGTTTCTTACTAGAGTGTGAATGGCTGCCAGTTAGGAAGAAGAGATTGCATTTCAGGTTATCACTTTACAGTCAGCTTGGCTCTTCAAGTGAAGAGACCATGAGAAGATTCTAGGTAAACATGATGTATGGGGGGGGGAGAATCATAATTTTTGCTAAAATAATGGGTGGGCCACAATGGTTTTTAAAAATACCTCTGCCTATCATATTGAATGCAAAGCAAAAATGACATGGACTTTTCAGGTGAAAAGATGTCAGAAAGGTCATTTGGGGGCAGATTTCCTCTTGGCCCACACTCCTAGGAAGGGAAGCCCACTCTGTTCATTCTGTGATAGAAAAACCTTGAGGAATAAACCCTTAAATTGTGAAAGTGGTTCATTCCAATGGTGTTATCCAGCAGAGGACGAATTTATTTAAGCATGAACAGAGGGTTCCCTGGTGGCATTTCTAGAAGCCACCTGCATTAAATGTTTGCAGAAAGTCAACCTGTCTTGAAGCCCTCCCAGCCCAGCCGAGTATTCACTTTAGGGAGTTCAACGAGGGACCCATCTTACATAGTCCAGGGTATATTTACATGCGTGTAAATGCTGTGTTCACATGTGCATGTATGATGGTATGTGTAGGTGTCTATGTGAATGGATGTGTGCATGAACATATGTATATGTTTGTATATGTGTGTGATGTGTTATATATATACGTGTGCACATGTGAATGTGTGTACGTATGTGAGTGAGTGTGTGTTCCTCAAAAAAAAAAAGCCTCAGAAAGATAGCATGAGCCTGTTGGGTTGGCCACCACATTTCACATGTTATCGCACCCTTGCTTTAGGAACACATAAGCCAAGAAATATAAAATCAGCTCTTAGCCTGCGGCTTCTTGCTTTGGGTCAACAGAAACCCTGGATGAGAGCATATTTGGGAATTCCCTAGGACAGGGTAGAAAGTTCATGAAAGACAAGGACCCCAAAACTGGGAGGACCCACCCAGCTCCCCTTCACGCTTACTTTCAGAAGAGACTGTGGGAGATGGGCAAACCTGGAGTGGACCCGCGATGGCTCCTCCTCACCTCAGAATAGCCCTGAGAGCGGAGAAGATCTCTTAAAGCCTCAGTCCAAAGCCCAGCCCCTCACTCATCAGTGGGAGTCCCGTGGGAGTGGGGAATCCCCCCGGCCCTTTAGTTTCCTCATCCAGAGAGACCACCACTAACAGCGGCCCTCACTACTCTCACAGTGAGCGTCAGCCTTCCATGCTTTATCTCATGTAATCCTCCAAGCACCACTGAAGTAAGAACTATAATAAGATGGGGATCTTATGCAGGAGGAAACTGAGGCACGGGTGAGTCAAACCCTCTCCGGCCTCAGCACCCTCAGCTCTGAGAATCCCAGGATTACCCGGCATTTCCAGATTCCAGGTTTCTGGATCCCAGGAATCATGGTATTATCGGCAACTTTTGGAAATTTCCATGCAAAGAACTCTAGTACCTAAGATAAGGTCTCAGAGGTGCTCAAAACACTCCAGATTTCTGCTCTTGATTCTAAGCCATCAGCTCAGTATGGTCTGTCCGTGCTTGAAGGAAGGCTGTGTCTTGGAATATCCCTGTGGACAATTACAATGAATCCTTTCCCGAACACCCTGTCCCAGCCTGCCATGTACAGGGCACCCTGGGACTCCTCCCAACAAACCCACAGGAAAGATAATTCCCAGTCAGTAGAGGAAAAGAAGGAGGTTCCCAGAGGCTCCAAGGCCCTGAGTGACCAGGAGGGGTGGCAGTGAAGATGAAACTTGGCCAGCCAGCCAGTGTGGCTCATTGGTTGAGCATTGACCTACAAACCAGGAGAACATGTTTTAATTCCCGGTCAGGGCATATGACCAAGTTGTGGGCTCAATCCTCAGTAAGGGACAGCTGATGAATGATTCTCTCTCATCATTAATGTCTCTCTCTCTCTCTCCCTTTCCCTTCCTCTCTCTCTCTCTTTCTCTCTCTCTCTCTCTCACACACACACACACACACACACTATAATAAAGAGAAAATATGCAAATTGACCATCACTCCATCACAAAGATGGCTGCACCCACAGTTAAGGACAAGTTCGCTTAAGGATCCTTAATGAGCAATCATCAAGGACCTGAGACTATACCCTCCCCCACCCCTGTGGGGCTTGACAGGGACTTCAGGCCACGTCCCCACCCAGCAGGGCTTCATGGGGGACCTCAAGGCATGCCTCCTGCCCCATCTGGGGGACCTCAGGCCACACACCCCATCCTGGCACCAGGTCAGGGGACTTGAGGCTATGCCCCCCACCCAGTGGGGCTTGACAAGGATGGGGCTGGCCAGGTCTGGATCTAGCCCAATTGGGGGAGGCAGCCGGGTTTGGGTCTCATAGAATTTTGAGGAGCATGTGGGTGGGCGAGAAACTTGAGTCTGGGTCCCCCTTTTAATGTGCACGATTTCCATGCACCAGGCCACTAATGTGTGTGTGTGTGTGTGTGTGTGTGTGTGTTTATTTATTTTTTTTTTAAGAAAGAAACTGGGCTTATCTGACTCCAGATCCTGCCCAGGCTGCCATGCCAGCATTTTTTCAAACCTGCCTGGTCGGAAGAATTCCCAGGGCCTGGAGTACACTATGACTGTGGTCTCGCCCACTCCTAAAGAGTCTGCCTCAAAAGCCCAGAATCATGGTTTTCAAACAGACATCACTGGCGCTAAGAGTGAGAACAGCCCACGCATCATGGTAGAACTAGATTAATTACCTACTCCCATCCCCTCGTGACTTGATAAGAGCATCTTTCCGAAGTGGCACTGATGTGGTCCAGGAGTGGGGGTTGGGGAGAGACCCAGCCTCCCTGCCCGGCCTGCCTGCACAGCGCCCCTAAGGGCCCAGCAGGGCACTGCAGCCCCTCCCTGTTGGGGAACCCAGAGGCCGCCTCCACACAAAGAATGGACGGAAACGGCCCCCAAGGCAGGAATTCACCCCTGCCACTTCGCACCGCTGTTGCTGGGGCAGGCCTGCAGGGAACGGAGGGCCAGGAGCGGCTGAAAAGGCCAGGGATATGGGGAGCCCGGCCTGTGTGAGGGGCTGGCAAACAAAACACAGCCCCCCCAAAGCTGGACTGGAGGGCAGCTGAGCAATCGCCCTTGAAATCTGCAAGCTCATCAGGGCACTTGGAAACCTCGGTGGGGACACAACACAGGACACATCCTGCTCGGAAGAGATAAGAGAATTCCCAGGTTCTCGCTGCCGAGCCTCTCCCTGGGGACGCAGCTGGCAGGGAGTGAGGAGGAACAGGAGAGAGATGCCCGCTGCCGGCTGTGCCCCCTCACCCGCCACTCGCTTTGAGACAGGCCCCGGGGGGTGGGCGGGGAGTTCACAGACTGAGCTGGGACCCATCACCCATTTCACTCCTCCCTGAAATCACACACTGATTGCAGACCCAGGGCAGGTATGGCTTTGCTTCTCTGTGCCTCAGTTTCCCCACCTGCAAAATGGGGCTGTGCTGTTGAGGACCACTCCCCGGTGTTCTTCCGGGGGTGGTTTGGTGCAATCACGCATGACCCGGTCCGGCTGGTACAGCCAGTCCCGGGAGCAGGGCGTCGCCACGAGCTCCGTTATTCCAGGGAGGAAGCTGGCGTTCGGACGACGGGGAGAAGCGTGATGGAGCCGGGAGGCAGGCGTGGAGCCAGGGCCAGGCTCTCACGGTTGCGTAAGGCTCACTCGGCGGCTGATAACAGAGTGGCGACGCTAGCGGGCTCGGATTACATTCCTGGTGCGCGGGGCCGTGCCATGTGGCCCGGTTCCATCCAGATGCTGCGAACATCAAAAATGATAATAAGCGCAGAGTGAAAGCGAGCACCGCACAGCAGGACCCGGGCGGGCCCTGCCTGCCTCCCACCCCACCGTCCTGTCCTTACCCCTCACAGGCGAGGTCACGAGGGTCACAGAAGTCTCATCCACTGCCCAGCTGTCAGCCAGTGGTCCTCAGGGGAGCACAGTGCAGGGACCCGGCCCTGGGAGCTCACTCTCCTCCTGCGTCTTCCTCTCCCGCTCCAGGCCAGGGGCCTTCCCTGGTCCCTCTCTGTGTCCCCGCAAGATCTGGGCACAGCGACTAGTTCGGAAGAGGGTTCAAAAATGTAAGTCAAATTGACTCCGATATTATTTCCCCAATTGTTTTGAGCATGTGGTGCTCAGAATGGGCTTAGAGGAGGCGTCTTGCTGTTTGGGGAATGTGGGGGGAGGGGACTTGCCCAGTGGGACCTCAGCAGCTTCTGCCTCTAGAAGGGGCCCACCCTACCCAGGAGATTTGTTTCCTTAACTCCGGGTCAGTGCAATGTGTTCAGACAGAGCCAGTGTGTTTTCGGGGGGAAATCAACCGTGAGGGGGTCCCAGAACCCAGCGAGGACACAGAACCGTGACCCGTTCTCCAGACAGAACACACTCTGCTGATGTGCGAACAGCCCCTCAGGAGGCATTCACTCAATATGCCCAAGAGTTCGAAGGTCAGGACGGAACGGCCATAAAACAGAAGGGCCGACGGGGGAACCGTAGCCTTCCCATTGCCATCTTGATGGCTAAACGGTACCTGCATCTGCAGACCCCCCTGAGCCCCCTTGTCCTGGGTGCCACTTCCTGGAACCGGATGTGTTGGGCACTTGGCACACATCTCTCTAGTTTTCGAGCCAAGAAGTGCTGGAACCCAGAACAGCTCGTTCCAAAGCCTGGGGCCTCCCCCACAATTCCAGAGGCAGGTTTTGAAGTTTCTCCTCAGAGCTCTCAGAGGCCCTGCCAGCCACAGTCACTGGAAAGCTTTGCAGACACGCTCTGGAAGCCACCACCTACCTCTGTCCCGTCCCTGTCGGCAAAGACTCGCCGGAGTGAGTCCGGGAGCTTGAGAAAGGGGCCATGGCTGATCCTGTTGATGTGCTTCCTGGAGTCTTGTGCACCATCTTCTCCCTTGCCACCTCCAATTTAGGGGGAGCCTGCTGGGTACCTCACTTTAGCTCGATGTGGATGGTCAAGTGCGGAGGTTCTGGCCATGAAATGTAAATGGGGACAACTGGGCAAGCCTTTGCTTTCCTGACAAGAGGCCCAGGCCCAGCTGGTGCAGTCCCTGAAACCTTCTCCTCCCTTCCCGCCCTTGAACGCAGACATGATGGCTGCAGATGCAGCAGCCTTCTCGAGACCAGACAAAAACTAAGTGGTAGACAGAATGGTGCCTCCCCTCTGCCCTCCACTCCGACCCCCCGAAATGTGCATATCCTAATCCCCAGACCCTGTTAGCTTCCACGGCAAAGCAGAATTAAGGCTGCAGATGAAACTACGATGGCTAACCATCTGACCTTGGGATGGGGAGATCATCCTGGATTGGAAGAAGGGATGTAAAAGGGGAGATCAGAGAGAGAGAGAGAGAGAGAGAGAGAGAGAGAGAGAGAGAGAGAGAGGTGATCATGACAGAAAGGCAGAGGGGGGAGCATTGCTGGATTGAAAGATGGAGGAAGGAGCCACAAGCCAAGGGATGTGGCAGCCTCTGGAAGCTGGAAACGCCCAGGAATTGTATTCTCCCCCAGAGCATCAGAAGGAGTACAGCCCTGTTAACACCTTGATTTTCATCTCAGTGAGACCCATTTCAGAATTACCAAGCTGTTAAGATACTAAATGTGTGTTGTTTTAAGCCATCACGTTTTTGTTGCTCTGTTACAGCAGCCACAAGACACCGATACAAGCCACAGGAGATGCTGAATTGTCCTCCTGGAGGAAGTGAAAGTATGCCAGCCGCTGCCTTTCTCCTGACGTCCTCATCCTGTGAGTAAAAGGACCCTGCCCTGGGTGAAGACCCTTCAAGTGAGGCTACTTGTGACTTGAAGTCTCATGCTGTCCTAATTGGCATCTGAGTCGGCGAGGTAAGCTTTCAGTTCAAAAGTCCTTTTGTGAGAAAGACACATCGTCGCCAGCTAAAAATGTGAATTGAGCACCTCTGACAGTCCCCCAAGATTCGGATGGCTCTGAGACCTTCTCTGAGAAAGAAAGATATAATAAGATCAGAGTTGCTTGGGCAGTTTTCTTAAGAAAACTTTCCCCTTCATATAATGCCCTACAGCACTTCAACATTCTAAGAGGAGAAACAGTTAATTGTTTATTAAATCATAAAGTGGACCTAAGACAAAGAAGCTAATTGCAATACACAGAACAGTTCATTTGTTTGAATGTCACAGCCCCTCCATGCAGGGCCCTGGGGCAGAAGATGTGCCCAGAGTGGCCCACTTTACAGAACTGGGCAGAATGGCCATAGAGGACTGGGGCCCCTGGGTTTTGCCTTTATGGCAGGCTGTTATCAACCATATGAGCTCGTTGATGGGCAGCGGTTTCAGGAACACAGCTTTCCCGTCAGGTAATGTCTGAGCGGTATTTTCCTACTCTCTTTCATCACTCAGCTTGCAACTGGGTTTCCAGGAAGGGGCTGCAGTAAGGTGCTGGGGCCTCTGCCTGTTCACAGGGACAGATGGGTCCGTGAGTCAGGAAGGCACAGCCATGTGTCGGGGTCTGCCTTCTCTGTGCTGGGCGCAGGGAGCCAGGCCCTCAGAGGGTGGCTTGGTGCAGGCATGGGCTGGAGAAGCTCTGCAGACATCGGTGTCTCTGCTGCTCAGAGTGGCCTGGTGGCAGGTATGTACGGGAGAGCGATCCAGTGAAAGGACGGGCACAGGACCTAGCAGATGGTCAGCTCCCACTAAACGTTAACTACTGAAATTCTTTTCTTTCTAAAATTCACAGCAACCCGAGGAGGGGAGCCTGCGGAATGTCCCCACATCTCAGGCCTGGAACTGAGGCTCACAGGAGCTGGCAGCACGAGAAAGGGGCCAGGTTTCCCTCTCTGCAGAGATGCCTTCCCCTGGCACCCAGTGCCCTGTACCTGGCTGTGGGTTGTCATGGTGATCACAGCTCTCCCATGAGCCAGCCACCCTGCAACCACCTTCTTCTCTCATTCCCCTCAACAGCCCTGCTGAGGGGCCTTGTGCTGCCTGCTCTCAAGATGTGGAAGGCACAACCTCTGGGAAACTTAGCGTCAATCCGGCCACGATGCAGTGTGTGGAGATGGGTGTAAATGCAGCCTCCAGCACACCATCCAGGCCCTTATCAGAGACGGTACAGCCCTGCTGGCCCCACAGTGCACAGCCAGGTGAGGCAGAGGCTCTCAGCCAGAAGCAGAAAGACACCCGCTCCCCCTTACCTCCCCTCCCCCCCTCCCCAGGCCAGGCTCTGAGTGCAGAGAAGCAGTTTATGGAAATCTGACATGGACTTTAGGAGGGAGAGGGAAGCAGTGGGCACTCCAAGGTGCCACATGCATGGCTGCCAAGGGTGTGATCAGATGACTGAATGGCCTCCCTGCAAGCACACCCCCAACGTTCATGCATGTCCACGTTTTCCCGACGCTTCCCTATGGGACCAGGCGGGAGTTGTTTGGATTGACCCCCAGACTGGGGAAACCCCCAATCTTTCTGTGCCTCAATTTCCTTCTCTGTGAAATGAGTCGAGAAAGAAGCCATCTGCAAGGGAAGAAGTCTTGGCCCAAAATAGCAGCCCCTTGTTTCCCACCCCATAAAAACCCGTGCACTCATTTCGTTTTCAGTGAGGCCGTCCGTCCGTGGGACATTCAGAATACTAGGAGATAAACATCTCATCGGTATGTTTCTTTTCTTCTCAAGCCTCTTTCATCTTCTGATCAGGAGAGCGGCAGGTAATAGATGTGACCACGCTGGCCCTCTGCTGGCTGCCTAACCACATCTGCTCCCCACCCCATTCCTCCCTGTTGAAGGGACTCTGGTTTTATTTGGCTTGGCAATGGACGCGGTTTCCCAGACTCCTTTGCAGGAGAGAGTGGTAGGTGACATAGTCCATAGTACCCAGCCAATGCGACAGAGGTGAGAAGCTGGAAAGGAGTCCTTCCAGAAAGACAAGACCATGCATCTTCTCCTTCCACTCTTTATCCTTCCGGGAACCAACACGAGTCTCATAGGCGTGGCCTTCACTTCGCGATGGGGAGCACAAAAGGTGGGAAGCAGGGTCCTTGCCAGGAGTGCCCACCTCCAGCCCCCCCTGCCTCTGTTAGACAGCGACCTCTGTTAGGTTCTTGCTGCTGCAGCTGAACACATTCCCGGCTCATGCACTGAGCATCCAAATTCAAGGAGCGGCAACCCCACCACATCACAGAGGAGTGAACACAAAAGAGGTTAGACCGTCTCCATGGAAATAGTTCCCACCCAGGCCCCTCCCTCTTGCCTGAGATGACTGATGGCAATGAATCCAATCAATGTTCCATGTCTCCTTTGAGACACCAAAAGGGATGCCACCTCTATTCACCAAAATAGATGTTGGTTTATTTATTTTTGTTTTGTTTTATGCACTTATTTATTTCCTTGATCAAATCAGCCTCCAGGTTTCCTGAAAATGTGACACCAGACTGCCTCTCAGGCTGCTGTTTCCTCCCCAGATGTGATGGATGAAAATGGCCTCTCAGTCTGTAAAACGGGGGTGACCAGCCCTCACCTGCCTGGTCTTGCCCAGCTGCCCACCCTGACCTCCGTGACATGGCTTTGGCCAGGCTCTCCGACCACAGTCCCCTCATCCTGGCCACTGGGAGGCCCCATACATCCCCACTGGCTCCCTTACCCAGGCTGGTGCCTGAAATACATCTGTTCATCCCCACCTGGGGCTCACCCCTTTGGCATCTGAAAGCTTCCCTCCTTGATGAACACTTGTCCTTGATGGGCAGAAACGACCCGGCTTATTGTTCCCAGCCATAAACTCAGAGCCACCCTGGCACAGAGTGGGCACTCCACAGATACTCACTGCCCATGGACTGGGCAGCTGAATCAATAAGGGAAGGCAGTGGGTAGTTTCCCAGTGGACTCACTCGTAGACAGCATTCAGAGAACTGCTCAAACAAGGCTTTGTTCAGCCACATGGGTGTTTTTCTGCCATAGTGCTTTGTCCTTACATCTTATATCTTGGGGGGAAATGTGGCCGGTGAGTGTTTATCCTGTGGGCCCCAGGGTTAGTGAGCTCTCACACTTCACGATGGCAGAGATGGCTACCTCCAGCTGGCCCTGCAGTTACATGAAGAATATGTTCACATACCCAGGGGAGGGCAAAAGTAGGTTTATAGTTGTCAGAACCCAAAACAGTTTATTCTTATAATATTATTTATCAATCATTGTTTTATTTACTAGTGGAGGCCCGGTGCATGAAATTCATGCACAGAGGGAGGAGAGGTGTCCCTTAGCCCAGCCTGCACCCTCTCCAACTCCTTGAGTAATGTCTGACCGCCCATGGGATCAGGCCTAAACAGGCGGTCTGACATCCCATTCACAATCCAAGTCTGCTGGCTCCAAACCACTCATCTGCCTCTACCTGATTGCCCCTAACCACTTCTGCCTGCCAGCCTGATCACCCCCTAACCACTCCCCTGACAGCCTGATCAACATCTAACTGCTCCCTAGCTGGCCTGATTTCCCCTAACTGCCCTCCCTTGCCTGCCTGGTCACCCCTAACTGTCCTCCCCTGCAGACTTGATCACCCCCAACTGCCCTCCCTTGCAGGCCTGGTCCCTGCCAACTATCCTCCCCTGCAGGCCATCTTGTGTCCACATGGGGCAGCCATCTTGTGTCTTTGGGTGATGCTCAATTTACATATTACTTTTTTATTAGATAGGATTTGTATTATAGCTGTAAACTTACTTTTTTCACCTCTGTATAACAGCCCAAAGGACAGGATTGATAAGTGAAATACTCAGACAATTACTCTTCAGTTCTTATCTCACGTAAGTGGAGTCTTAAAGAAAAGTGGAGACTCACTGGCTGGAGGGGAGAGAAACAGCACTCTGTGGAGAAGAAACAGCACATGCAAAGGCCCTGGGGCATAAGAGAACATGGGGTGTTTGAAGAATGGCAAGTCAGGGTATGTGTCAGGGAGCAGAAAGAGAGGGCAAAAGTAGATCATAGTTATTGTTGATTTTTATAACATAACACTAGAAACTTGAAGCACAAAGATTCATGCCAGAATGGGCCTTTCTTTCCCTGGTTGCCAGTACCACTTTCACTCTGGCCAGAGCTGCCTTTCCACCTTCCTACGCTGCTCACAGGCCCCAGCTGCTCAGTGTCCCTGTATGCAATTAACCTTCTTTCTTTGTTAGGTTAATTTGCATACTCACTCCTAATTGGCTGGTGGGTGTCACAAAGGTACAGTCAATTCACATGTTACTCTTTTATTAGGTAGTTAACATTAATTCTGCTTCTAACAATGATAGCCTTTATCCAGTGCTATGTTACAGGTACTTTATATACATCATCTCAATCCCTCCAACCACATATGAGGTAAGTCCTAATATTATCTCCATTCTATTGAGGGCAAAACTGAGACCCACAGAAACAAACATACTTTCCTGAGGACACCCATTAGAAACTGGTAGAGCTAGACTCCCAATCTAGGCCTACCTGCCAACTGTGTTCCATGGGACAACATGAAGAGAGCTGCTCATCACCCTGCCAGTGATGTATCCATCAGCTCTTCCTACACTCATGCTGCATAACAAAAACACAAAACTCATGGCCTCTGAGAATACCATGCCTGTGCGTCTTGAGTGGTCCCTGCCCACACTAGCTGGGCTAACCAGCTCACACAGCTCTGAGTTCCACTGCAGTGAACGGGCGATGAGGCACTGTATGCCTCTCATAGTGCCCCAGGCCAATAAGGCATGTCTCATGCTGATGGCAGAGGCTCAGAGCACTAGTGGAAACAGACAAGTGTTTCTCCAAGCTTCTGTTTGTGTGGTGTCTGCAAACAGCTCATTTTGCAAAGCCAGGGAGCTGGTGAAACCCAGAGTCCAGGGACAAGAAATCTACCCACCTCTTGGTAGAAGGAGCTTCAAAGTCCTTGACAAAGGGCTTGGACCCAGGAAGGGGTGAAGACCTAAGGCCATTTAAGCTCTCCACCCACCACAGGTTAGACAGGCCGGGGCCAGGGCCAGAGGGGGTGTTGGAACAGGAGAGGAGGGCGAGCCCTGAGCCCAGTTCCTCTCCTGAGCATGAGAAGAGAGACTTGTCCAGGGCTGCAGCACAAGCCAGAAGGAGAGCTGGGACCCTTATCCAAACAATCTGGCTCCAAGGTCCATGCAGCGTGAACCTGGGTGGTTCCCACCAAGAAAACCAGAAGCTTCCCTGAGTATTTAAAACAGAGAGAATTCAGTACATGGTACCGGTTGCTCTGGTGACGGAGAAGCTGAGATCCTAAGGGCTGAGCATCATCAAAAAGCTGCTAGCACCCCAGAACCAAAGGGACAGACAGAGCTGAGTCAGGGTCGGGGAAAGCCTGTCCGTGTGAGCAGCTCCACCGCCTAGACCAGTCGTCGGCAAACTGCGGCTTGTGAGCCGTGCTTTGCTGCTCAGTTGACTAATGAGTTTGCCAACCACTGGCCTAGACAGTGAGCAGGAGGAGACGGAGGAGACCCGTGGCCTCTCCCTCCTACAGCATCCCGCTCCTGGCTCTCCCCAGCGCCTCTCCCCAGACACAGCCAGACTCAGCCAGACACGGGGTGGTGATCTACAAGCCTGTGAAGTGCAGCCCCAAGGCCCCTGCATGCAGAGTGGCATGGGAGGCACCAGCCGGGGGCTGAGGGCAGGACGGTGCACAGAGAGGGGACACTGGGCCACTGCCTTGGGGACAGATGGCCTCTGTCTCGCGGATGCCCTAGGCAGTGCTCACAGAGCACTGGTTTTGACTCGGCTCTGGGTGGGGCCTGAGACTCCGCAACCTATTCCAGATGACGCTGATGCTGTTCCTGGGCCCCGCAGGAGAGTCCCAGGACATGGGTGCGCCTTCTTCATGGAGATGCTGAGCGGACATCTATTTAGCTCTTACTACAGCCTGGCTCTCGTTCCTTCCTGATGCAGAAACAAAACAAGACCCAGCATGTTCAAGAGACTCACCCAGGTCATCACCTGGCCTGTGGGTGGCTGAGATGCCCGGTGGCCCCTGGTGGCTGAAAGGCGATGCCCAGTGGCCGCTCTGGCCATTCATTTCCGGGCTTCTGGGAACGGACCCAGAGGTAGCCTCTTCCATCCGTGGCCCAGCCTTTTCCTTCACCACCTCGAATCCTCACCACCTGAAAAGGAAAGGCTGCTAGCTCCATTTTATGTAGGAGGAAGCAAGGCTCAGAAAATGCAAGGAACCCACCAAGAGTCACCAGTAAAGGAGAGGCAGAGCCCTATTGGAACCCAAATCTGCCTGCTTGAAACCGTGGCTCCAGGCGGTACCCCTCACCCCCCGCCTCTCAACTTCACCTGCTCCTTTATTCACTCAACAGACGTTGGTTTAGGGCAGCACTGAGGTCGTGATGAGGATGCAAGCTCTGTGACCCACTGGTCTGGATTCAAACCCCAGACCGCCCCACCCCTCTGCACCAGGTGCACCCTGGGGCTCCCCTCGGCCTCTGGGGACGCAGTGCCCTCCCCTGTTACACAGGAGCCCTGGCACTCCCCACCCCCGCCACTTGTTGGGAGGCACCCTCCTGTCGCTCATGTGATACCTGGCACGTTGCAGACGCTGGATAAATACCATCTGTCGTGAGAATGCAGCAAGCCTGATGCTTCGACTGTAGGCAAGGGAGATAGTCAAGGCACTAAAACACTGAGGAATTTGTTAAATGATTGAGTGTCTGCCCTGTATTGGAGCATTGTCCCTGGTTCAGGGCACATGCAGGAGGTAACCTCTCTCTCTCTCTCTCTCTCGGCTGTGTCCAAGATTACTGTTCCCGGAGAGTGGGTGCTCAGGGGCATCAGGGAGAGCTCTGTCACCCAACGGCAGCGAGGCATTGCTATTGAAGCCCTTGCCCACACCAGCAAGAGCCCTGGGAACTATGACAGTTCTGCCCATGACCCCACAAAAGCTCCCGGTGGGAAAGCGCTGCCGGCCTCGCTGCCACGCCTCGCTGCAGGGTCCAGCCCGTAGGCTCGGGGCCCTCGGCCGCTCCTGCCTGGACACCTTCCCTTCGGCTGCAGCCACAGCCAGGCCATGGCAAGGTGTTTCTCCAAACAGCTCAGAAGACACTGCAAGCTTGTTTCTGAGAGACAGGCGGGGATCTGGGCTCCTGGCCCTTGTTTGCACAAAGGATCCCGGCCTTCTCTCTCCTGACACGCCGCTTAAACGTGCTAGCTGACCCCTTAAAGGCATCCCCGCGGCTCCCCAGCTCCTTCCTGGACAACTTCAGGGGTGGTGGTGGAGGTAAATGCCTGGTATCCCACAGGCTTTCTTCCTCCGCTGACAGCACAGCCTGTTTAGGGTTGAAGACGGGATGCTAAATGTGTCTTCTGGTTTGTTTGGGTGTATTTTTCTCTCCTATTTTACCTTTTAGCTAAAACACAACACAAAAATAAGCACCCTGATTGCCTTCAGCTGTTAAGAGGGAAGCAACTCTGCCTCCCCACCTTCACTGTCGGAGATCAAATGTGACTTTCTCAAAAAACAAAAAGTGGAAAGTTTACAAATACAGAACCCAGAATCTGCAACAGCACGCCATCACTCCGAGCCAGCGCTGTGCTTCCCCCAATGCGCTGGCTGGCTGGCTGCGCAGGCCTCCCTGCTGTTTCTGTAAACCTGTATGCAGAGATGGTACACGGCCACTTTCCACCCTTACACACACACACACATACTCACTCACACACTCACACACACACACATACTCACACATTCATATGCACACACACACACTCACACACACACTCACACACACACTCACACACTTCCACACACAAGCCCAGAATACGGAATAATCTTTGCATCAGCTAGGACCCTGCCAGCCGCCTGCTTGGCTAAGTGAAACATAAAAATATTTTAAGATGAAATTGGTTAAATAGGCTGATTGACTTCATTTTGTTAAACAATCTTCCCCCGAACTAGTTTATTCATATACATGAAGCCTGAAGGTGCTTTTCCTTGCTGGGTTTCTGAAACCTGAAATATTTTCAACTAAATGAGAAAATGTTCGCTGTTGAATGGCCTATTAGAGCTGTCACCAATGTGATTGCTGGAAATAAACAAGATTGTAAGAAGGTTGGCAAGAGCAGAAACGTAAGTCAACATTAATAGACGGTGTAATTAAATTATCCCTTAAGCCAAGGTGCCAAGTGACATAAAATTTTTTGTTTTCATTCTAATATGTTCACCTCCCTGGACCTGCACAAATCTGGATGCGTCTCCCTCGAGAATTGTTCATTTTATTTTGTTCATTCCCTACATGTCTCTGTTCTGCTGGGAAACCAAAGTACTGGAGACATACAAGTTCATATTCTCTCCATATCATTTTACAGAGGTTCACTTGATACACGCGTGTTCAATAAACAGTGTTTGTTTTCTATGGGTTAGTATCTTGCTCAAGAAAATTAGAACTAAGTCTCAGAAAGATTTATTTTCATTTTAACTATTGTTCACTGGTCACTGCCACTCAATATTTAAAAGACGTTCTCCCCCAAAAGACAAATTTTAAAGCAGACCAGAATTTATTTAAACAGCCGCTTTTTTTCTTTACTGCACAATCATTTTATTAATACATTGATTTGAGTTATGAACAGTGGGTAATTTGCAGAGTTTGTAAATAATAGCTGGCATTTCTTTCAGTTTAATTTTTAAAGAACAATACATGATTAATTACTACCAGGCATGATCCAGTCACTGTACTCTGCTACATTTACAGATTTCTGTCTTTAAATCATATCACATTTAGAATCTAATGAATCTCCCATCTTTTTTTTTTCAAGGATAAATTATAATATCATTTTTAGGAAAAGAAATATCTTTAGTTGCTCTTGTTGAATTAGTTTTTTTTTTCTAAAATAATTGTCAACACATGCTCTATTTTTTTTAAATTAAAAAACAACATGGCAAATTATTACAAATTATGGACTCATGTTCCACAAAGAGTCAAAACATTAAAATCATCAAAAATAAATAAATAAAATCATCAAAAAATGTTTTAAATAATTTTACTTTCAATAGTAAATATGTTGAAGAAAGCCCTAAACATTCTTTGGGATCCTCTTTTGCAAGAGATAGGGAGAGAAAAATGTAGGGGATTTGGGAAATAAAGTAGAGACTTTGGGAGATGCGGTTTCAAAGCTCCAAGGAGCTGGTGATCCTGTTTTAGCAGGTGCTGATGCAATGAAACACAGTGTCCAGTGCGGGCATTCTCACACATATTCATCACATGGAAAGAAAACACTGTTTGAGGAGGTGAGATTCTGGTGTACCTATCTGGACATGCCTGATTTCATTTGGCCATTTGTATGCATATAAAGTTCCATGAGATACTATCATGTACATTCTTCACAATTATTATTGTAGGAGAACCGTAAGGATAGCTTTTATTTCTTAACACATAGACAGGCAACGGATAAAATATTGAAGTAGCTTTTATAGTGAACATTTCCGGGAATTATTTCTTTGAACTCTAGCTGGGCGCTGTATAGGATCATTTCAGGAGGGTGAGCCGTTTTGGTCATTAACATTTGGCTTAAATACTTTAAATGCTCTTGGAGAGTTGGGCAGTGTCTCAAAAAAAAAAAGGTTTTCTTCTTACATTCAGAGATTACTGGATGAATTTCCCCAGAGGCAAAGGGGAGAGCTGACTGGACTGGGGCTAAATCTCAGTCTCTGTCTTCCCCGCCCCCCACCACACCATCACTCTCTAGAAGTAACATCGCCATCTACTGGAGAGCAGCCCAGCTTCCCGGAGAAGGCAAAGGTTTCTGTTTTCGGCCATCCAAATTAGAAAGCTCGAGAAATGTAAGGTGAAGAATGCCACAGTTTCAGAGACAGAAGAACAAAAGCAAAGCACTCTAAATCAAAAGCCAAGGGAAGTGGCAATAGCCTTTTGTACACCTCTGGTTTGTAAGAATTTTAGAAACTGGCTCTAGCCCATCACCCCCTTCAACAACCCCCCAAAAGAAGGGGGCGGGGGAGTAAGAAATGTGCTATTTTTAATTTCTAAAAAAGTTTTAGATTTGTTACGAATTTCTGTAGAAAGGGCTTTTTTCCTCTAGTCAGTTCCTACCTTTTTCTCTACACATTTCCTGGGGCTGGGAGCTTAGGAAAAGCGCACACACACACACACACACACACACACACACCACTCCTTTGGAGTTCTTTAACCTAACAAGGCTTTGTGAACCTAAGAGTACAAAACTGGGATAACCCAAATATTATTTTAAATTTTTTTTCAGGCACTTAAGCAAAACAACTACCATTTTTGAAGTTTATGTAACTTTTCCTTATAAATATAATCACATTCCGATTATACATCTACAATTACAAATGTTGATTTCTGGATTTTCTCACGCAAATAACCGTCTTGCTTTCCTCTTTCTTCCTGTCCCTAGCTGGTCGCTGAATTCGCCTTGAAATTTGAGCATTAATTGCTTTCTCTTGGCAATTAGAACCAGGGTATTCTTTTCGCGAGAGAATGACATTGTTTTGCAATTTCCCATACTCCTTGGAATGGATTCACGGAAAAGAAAGAAGTCAACTGTGGCCTGGAATATTAACATATGTTTTCTTTACAGTCTTCCTAATATTTGACAAGATGTCCAGAAGATTATTTTAAAAAAATAGACAACTAATGTTAAATAAAAATTACCATTAAATTTATTAATTATCACAATCCCCCCATTTTTCCAAGAAACATTTTTACTCAATCTGATATATTCTTATTACACATCATTAAAAAAAAAAAAGATTGTAAAAGTCTAACGTCAGGCTTGCTATTGCATGAAAATCAGAAATGACTTCATTTCATATATATATATTATTTTTATATATACCCAAGTATTTATATCTTGTAACTTAATTTCTGACTCACTCGAGTTTAAAAGATCTGGACATTATAAAGGCAAACTAATTTTCTGCTGGAATGAAATGAGAAGATGAAAATTTTTTAATTTATTTTATTAGGTAAATCCAGTAGGGACTCACTGTTAGCCCCTGAAATAAACCAGCCTGCTTCTGTTTACTTTCTCCATCTTTCAGAACCTTAAAATGAACACTGAAGTCCCTGCGATTGGCAATCACCCCCCTCCCCTTCCTAGCCGATGTCTGCGTAGAAGCTGCAGTCTCTTTCCCTGGAAGTGGGGACCATGGTGCTGAGGGCTGGCAGCAGGGGTTCGGGTGAGCTCCGAGCTCAGAGCTCCAGGAATGTTAACCGGGGGATACAGAAAGGGGGGCAGGCCGGGGCAGACAGGACGCGGGGTCAGGGCAAGGCGGAGGAAAGACCACGGAGTACTCACAAGGTCCAGTGACTGCCGCTGCCTCTCTGCCGGTCCCGACTCCAAAAGGAAATGTGGCTCTTTGGTGCAGGACCAGAAAGGAACATCCAGGAAGTTGGCAAAATACTAGCTAAACAATCAATAGAGAAAACACAATAAATTAAAAGATCATATTTTAGGATGTTTGTTTTTGTTTCCCACTCCAATAAAAAAAGAAAATGAGTCAAGATGGGTAAGGGGAAAGAATACATTTTTCTTTTTTTTTTTCCTGTGACCTGAGCTGGGACCCAGGTTAATCTAAGTTTAAATTTGGTATTTGCTCCCTCATCCCTGTGCTATAAAGGACCGCTTGAATGACGCTAATAAATGTAGGCTTATCATCGCAAACCCTGAAATTCTCTGTGTGAACCCATCCGAGTTCCCGCCACGGGTCTGAAACTTCTCCTCTGGAAATCCACTTTAAAACCCGGCGACCCCCACCCTTAATGAATGCCTTCAGTGACAGGAAATGTTAACTATTTTAAGCGTTTTATTTGCATTTGCTCCGAAGCTGAGGGAGTGAGGGGAGAAATGTACACGCAGTGATTGCTTGTGAAATGGAGATCGATGAGGTGAGCGTGGACATATGTGTGTTTCTGAGCCGCGGGGTGAGCATCCTGGGTCCTGAGTTGGCCCCAGACTCGAGTGACTGGCCCCTGGAATTCTCACAGGAGCAAGCCAGCATCTGCACGCTGTAGCCGAGCCATATTTCAAACCCCCTTGTGCTGCCGATGAATTAAAGGGCACCGTCCTTCCACGTTTCAGCTGGGGAGTCGGAAAGAAAGCACCCGTCTTGCGATGTTTGTGGTGCGGAGATGTGTTTTTGTGCAAGTTTTTCTCCCTGGGATCAAAAAGTGAGGGGGATAGGGGGGGAAGAGAGGGTTGTCCCCCCAAAATCAACTGAACACTGAAGCTCAGAAGCACACGGAATGTGTGTAACATTGTCCCTCAGAAATCCACCT